>JAPDDO010000330.1:0-191695 GCA_027422415.1 Schizothorax lantsangensis
AGACACCAGCGGTGCATCCCCCCCCTCAAGCTGGATATCAACGGAAGAACTCGAAGGGACTGACCTTAAATCTCTCGGTGTGACAGATTCTGGCAGTTCCGCTAGACGTGAGGCGACTCTGGCAGTTCCGCTGAGACTGCGTCTGCTATGGCAGTCCGCTGAGACGTGGCTGACTCTGGCAGTTCCGCTGAGACGTGGTCTGACTCCTGGCAGTTCCGCTGTGACGTGGTCTGACTCTGGCAGTTCCGCTGTGACGTGTCTGACTCTGGCAGTTCCGCTGTGACGTGGTCTGACTCATGCAGTTGCCGCTGGACGTGGTCTGACTCTGGCAGTTCCGCTGTGACGTGTCTGAATCTGGCTGTCACTTGACGTGGTCTGACTCTGGCTGTCAGCTGTGACGTGTTGTAGCTCTGGCTGTTGAGTTGAGCGTGATGTGGCTCTGGCTGATGATCTGAAGAGAGGTATTCCTGAGTCAAACTGTGGGTTGGCTTGGCGGTTGACGATAACTGTGGCGGGGAAACTAAATTAGCGGACTCATGACTTAACTGTGGCTGGCTTGACTCGTTATACATAACTGTGGCTTGGCTTGTCGTGACGACATCAACTGTGGCTTGGCTTGACTCGTGACGATCAACTGTGTTTGGCTTGACCTTTTAACATAGGCTGTGACTTGACTTGGTTTTTTAACATCAGCGGCGACTTGACTTGCTTTTTAACATAGGCTGGGGCTTGACTTGCTCTTTAACATCAGCTGGGACTTGACCTCTCTATGACTGGCAGCACATGATAGGTGTTGTTGTGGCGCCATTTTGTGAACGGGTTCTGCTGTCACCGCTATCTTGGAGCGTGCTCTGGTGCATCCGCCATTTCAGTCACAGACGTGGTGTTGCTTCCTCTTCCGCGACACCCACCGTGAACGAAGAGCCAGCACACAGCAAAGCATAGTCCATAAAATCCCTTAAACTAGCATTAAACTGTCCTTCAGGTAACCAGGATTTTACGGGTTCATTCAGTCCAAAACGAAAAATGTCTTTTAATGCAACCTCATCAAAATGTACCTTGTTGGATAACAGGCAAAATTGTGTGACGTACTCCTCTATGGATAGGCTTCCTTGACGTAGATCAAATATTTGATAGGATGCATCCATACCTGACCAGAGTCTGTTAGAAAAGCCGCTGGATCCTTGTGTGGCCGAGTATTCTGTTACAAGGTTGACGAGACGGGAGACATGCGGATCCATACGCAGAGCTTTATTATCAGACATGGTCGATACAGGCAGGGTCGGACAGTAGCAAACAGGTATCACAAAGACAGGCAGAGAATAATCCAAAGGCAAGCGTGGGTCAACCATCGGCGAACAGAGTCCAAAGGGCAAGGCAGAGAGAATAATCCAGGAGCACGGGCAGGAATCAGAACACAAGACTCTAACAAGGAAATACAGGGAACGCTTTGTATGCAGCGGGCTAACAATACTCGGCAGAGAGTCAGACAAAGTCCAGTTTATATAGTGTGTGTGATGGGTGATGGTGATGTGAGATTGTTTTCAGGTGTGTGCGTGATCAGTGCAGACAGCTGTGTTGGTGCAGTGGATGATGGAAAATGTAGTCCTTGAGTGATCTGTGACTGACTGTGTGGGTGTGAAAGTCCATGTGATGGGTGAGTGACCTCTAGAGGTGAATGAAGAGAAGTTCATGGCTGGATTTGTGACTGGCCTAAGATAGCAAGCTAGAAATATGTTAGGCTAGCTAAACTTATACTAAAATAGAGAGGAGGTTTTATTTTTGCCAATTAGATATTTTATGTTATTCTGAGTTATTAGTAATTTTATTGACACAGAAGTTATTTTTAATTGCAGGGATTATCATGATTTTGATGATGGGTAAGTTGTATTGTAGATCAAGTTTCATTAAAATTTTTTCAAGCCATTAATTGCTTTGTGAGGGCCCATTTGACAAGGACAAGCCTAAATAGTGCTGAGATTTTATGTTTTATAGGCAACGCGGACATAGAGCATCCCCTTTAACATATTTAGTATTATAGTATAGTCCACTTAGGCATTTGACAATATCGTAGGCTATATCTTCAACATTGTCTATGACCAAAAATGTAAGTTATGTTTTCAGTGGACTTTCAAAATTTGCTTGCTTGAGAAAGCATGAAAATATACAATTTATGTCAAAATAATATGTCACCCCTACACACATTAGGACATTACTCATTGTTCTATGGTCTCCTTTAAAACAAAAATCAGAAAAAAAGAATGTATTCATGTACTTCTGACAAATTACAAGACAAGGATGACTGATGTTTGATCGATAACTCATTTTACCACAATCTAGCTTTCTTGGTACAGAATCTTTCCCTCGTAAGCACATTGGGAAATGAAGGGATTGGGCCAACAGGAAGTGATGAGCTTCTAAAAGAAAAAGTTTTGCTTTCAAAATGTATTTTCAATTTTTTTATATACTGTATATGAATATTCTCCAAAACAGTATAAAACATTTAATAGTGATCAATACTTTTGCTAAATGAATGCTTCTGTGATTTTGCTTTCTTTAATAGGTAACAAGTTCTCCTACTCTCATGCCTGTCTGAAGATAGTGGGGGTGGTGCTATGCCATGGTGTTTGCTGTGGGTCCCTGGTAAATTGGGGTCAGTATGGCCCTGAACCCTACGACAGCATGCTGCATAGACTGAAAGTGCCTGGAAATGTTAATGGGAGCACTGAAAGATTCTCAGAAAAACAGACAAAGAAAAAGTCAGCCTAAAGGTGATATGTGTAATTTATATGCTATTAGTGGCACCGCAGCTCTCTGCCACAATACTAGGGTCTGTGGTTGTGATGGGCATTGCATTGAGTTGCACAGGTGTTCTAAGTGCTTTGTGTGTGTGTGTGTGGTTGCTTACTGACCCAAGTCAAAAGAGCCCTATTCCTGTTCAGAGACTGATATTCTGGTCTCGAGATATGGCTCAGTTCCCTCAATAAGTACAAGTATATTGGATTTTGTTTTATCATCTGCCAAGAAAAAATTGTAAATGTGATCACTTTGATAGTTTTATAGTGCCACAAAGCTATATTGTACTTTTCACTTTTTGGAAAGTCAACCTACAAATGTATTTATAGTTGCAAAATGAACTGGGAAAAAAAAAGTATTTATCATCTCAAAAAAATGACACACTTCTTAAAGTAATCTAATCACTGAATGTTTATATGAGATCACATGGAGCACTCTCTAAAAATTACACCACTCTTTTTATGGTTTTATTTTTAGAAATTTTGGAATGTTTTTTATAGGATAGTAGAGTGGAGACATGAAAATCAGGCTGTGGCTCTTTTGTCCCCAGTAATTTTCTGTCTCGGTCAGCTAGCACAGTGACACCTACAAGCTGGACATTTGAACAAGGCCAACAGACCAACCAATTACTTCAACAACTTTGCAAAATTATTCTGCAGTGTTGTATGGTGTGTGTTTTGTGTTTCATATCTGGACCATTGAATTTGGGGGTTGTAAGGTTTGTTTTTTAAGAAAGGATTCGCCACCCTGGGTTATAGGCCAAGCATTCTTTCGCTTTCACACCTACCATTCCCAGAACAGGTTTAGGCCCACATTAACTGCACCTTCTCAAAGAATAGACCACCCAGATGGGACTTGAACCCACAATCCCTGGCTTGTCTCAGTGCCTTATCCATTAGGCCACTATGGCTGGGGCTCATGTGCCCCCAATACTTCTTGGAGTCGTGCAGGTGGTTCAGTGGGACATTTAATTGTAAAATATTATAAATATTTATCTAGTTCAATCATTGCTTCAACAGCTCAACTAGATATTCATGCAGCATTGGGTTGTAGTTTCAGGACTAAGATTTTCATGACTGACTGTGGTGTAGCACAGGAATGAGGCCCTAAATATGGAAGTGGTTTTCCAAAGTCAGTGGGTTTTTGGTTAGATGGGAGAAATCTAAAACATTCTGAGAAATGGATCCCAAGGACTGAAGTTGAGAAAGACTAAACTAGATTAATGTCTACTTAAACCGCTTCTCAAAACACTGGTACAGTGTTCAATAGTCCCAGCACTAAGAGGCTTTGTATTTTACACCTGGACTATGGAACTGCAAAGACTGTAGCAGACAATGGTTTCCATCCATCGACCTCTGGTTATGGGCCCAACTCTCCAACTGTGATATTCTTCTCACCTTAGGAGAAATCAATATCCAGGTATTTTGAAAACAACTTGTTTTAGACCTAAATTAAAGGGGGTTCACCCAAAATGAAAATTATGTCATTAATTACTCACCCTCATGTCATTCCAAACCCGTAAGACCTTTGTTCATCTTTGGAAAACAAATTAGATATTTTTGATGAAATCCGAGAACTTTCTGACCCTCCATAGACAGCAATGTACCTGCACGTTCAAGGCCTAGAAACATAGTAAGGACATCGTTAAATCCATGTGACATGAGTTTCAACCTCAATTTTATGAAGCTACGAGAATACTTTTTGTGTGCAAAGAAAAACAAAAATAAACTTTATTCAACAATTTCTTCTCTTACGTGTTAGTCTTTGACACACATTCATGACAGTACCATGACGCATGGGTGTGCATCTCACTTTTTATAGTTTTGCCTAGACAATGACCAATTTGGCATAGCACAGTGGCAGGTTTGCTTTCAGAAAGACTTGAGTGTCTACATGAGTGAAGAAGCCTTAGCAGAGGATGGTTTTGAATCATCAATCTCTGGGCTATGCTCTTTAACCACTCTGGGTCACCAAGATGGGTCTTGAACCCACAGTCCCTGCTTAGTAGGCCAGTACTTTATCCATTAGGCCACGGGGGTTGGCTCATGTACCCCCAATAATTCTCATTTTCACTCAGGTAGCCCAGTGACACCAACAATCTGGGCATATAAACAAGGGCATATCAGGGTCACCATAATGAAAAAAAACACAAGGTTTTGAGGATTCAGACAACGGTCAGACAATCAGTGATTTCAGCCCAAGGAAATAAGCAGAGGCCCTAGAAACTCCAGAGGTGCCCCTGATTATCATCACCATTGATATGTCCTGTCCTCTCTTTCAGGTATGCACCAGGCCATGATGCTCTGTCCATGTCCTTCATTATCTGTCTCTTCCTCTTCTGCTATGCCCTGCCTCTTGCCATCATCCTCTCTCCTACATACTGATCCTCATCACTGTACGAGGGTCACGGCAGGCAGTACAGCAACATGTATCGCCACAGACCAAGACAACAAATGCCCAATCCTTATTGTGAAGGTAAGGTGCAAAGCATCATGCATTATTGTGTAAACCTATTATGCCCCTTTTTACAAGATGTAAATAAGGCTCTGATGTTTTAGTTCAAAATACCCCACAGATATTTTTTTTAGCTTGTTAAAATTGCCACTTTCAGGGTATGAGCCAAAACGTGCTATTTTTGTGTATGTCCCTTTAAATGCAAAGGAGCTGGTGCTCCCGGCCCCCTTTCAGAAGAGGGAGAGCTTCAAGAGCTCAAGTTCCGCAAACAAATAAACACTCCACTATTAATACAAGCCTGTTATCTTTACAGCAAAACGTACTCAGTTTAAAAGTCAGTCATCTGATTGTACTGTGTATAATAAATGCATGTTTACGGGGAGCATGTCGCGCAATAAAAAATAACGACTGACATTGTAGAGAGCGATATATTAAATGCATTACTGTTCTGATACTGTACATGGACTTGTAGATGAGACTGTATAATTTGCTTGTCCTCTTCTTTTTCGCAGTCAGTTTCTGATTCAAACATATATGGCTAATTAAATCCAATATTGTACAGCATTAACTGCATAAATTAACAGAGTGAATGTAGAATAGGTAGTCCAAGCTTGTGTAAATGTGTGGAGCACGGGACTACTTTGCATATTAAAGGATCTGTATATACTAAATGAGGAAAGGATGTAGAGTTATTTTCAAGCCATTTTAAGGAAGAAGACTTTATTTTCACATCATTTTGATTATTTGCGTTAAGGGATAAAATTAATGAATGCAGGGGGACTTAATTTCTAGCGTTTCAAAGTACAACAGTGCTTTGCAACTGCAAATGAAGAATGACTCATTTATTTATTTTCTCCAGAAAGTGTGGAAATGTTCTCATGAGTTATTTCTGATTCTTTCATAGCTCTCAGTTGCGGTGTGCATCGGTTTCCTGACCGCCTGGAGCCCTTATGCTGTTGTGGCAATGTGCCGCATTTGTGGAACCCAGTAAAGTTCCCCCTATAGCCTTTGCATTAGCAGCTATCTTTGCCAAATCCTCCACCATCTACAACCCTGTTGTGTAAGGTAATTCAAGCCCTGCATTTCGCAGATCTCTATGCATACAGGTCAAGAGAAAACAACATGAATTAATCCAGTGCAAAGGAAGCCCTGCCTGTGGTGTGAGAGGGATCTTCAGCGGCAAACATCTCTACACTGCAACAAGGATGCTAGCAATTCCACTCGACTCTCCAATGGGGCGGATAGCCATGGGGCATTGTCTTAACAGATGGGACCTCCAATTCAACAGACCACCTCAAAGGACTGCTGTGTGTGCTGATCGGTACTCCTACAGCGAGGTGACTGTGAGTCAGCTGCCAGGAAAACGTGCCTTCTGAAGGCCCTGTAGGATCTCCTCATGCCAGCACGAGGACAAATGTGAGGAATAGATAGATGGGCGGCCTCAAAAATGAAACTTCTGGCCACTAGAGATAAGTTGATGTGTCAGAGACAAACTGTGGTCACTTCTGATACTGATGTCACGTATTAGGAGCTGCAAAACAATTGACCCTGCACTAAGTCCCGCCTTAAAAAGGTTACTGACCAGTCCTACCATAGCAACTGTCCGCAGTTGATTCAGACTATAGTGCTATTTTTTTGAAAGTGAAAGTCTAAATTCAAAAAAATTTGATTGATAAATGACAAATGTGAAAAATAGTTTGAGAGGTAACCAGCTGCAAAACATTTTGGGGTTTTCTTAACTTCAGTAGTTAGTTGTATTAAGTAATTTTTGAGTAGGTGTGGTTGTTCGCTATTATTTTTAAGTTAAATCAAGCTTCCTAAGCAAAAACATCTGACAAGATTAAGAATTTGTTGAAAGTTGATTATTTGGTTGAACAAACTATCAGTATAACTTTAAATTATAATAACATGCATTGTCTAATGTGATGTTATTGATGTTAACTGTGAATAGGTTATTCATGCATAGGTTTTTTTTTAAATAGTTTTTTTTCGACTTGTGGCTTTATAAATAAATGCTTTAATGAAATGTGAATTATGAAAATGAATCAAATTACTGGACTAGGAATCATTGGACCCTGATTATTTTTTTACATAAACCCCTGACATTCATATCTTACTTCATATCTTTCATTCCTAAACAACAACAACAGATGGACAGAATACCCAAATGTATGTCACAATACAGACAAAAAAGGATCTGCCATTACATCTATAACATTGTGACTTAAGGAAAAAAGTTTCTACAACTGTCTAGCCCTGAAAGTTAATAAACCTGAAATTGTTTCGCTGTTGATAATATAGATAAATTCAAAGAACTGGGCAAATCTAACCAAAGGAACACTGATCACACTAATGGTGACTTAAAAATGTAAAACAACAAAAACACAAATATATAGTCAACATTTAATTCTAAATAACAATTAATGTACACATCTTTGTAATTCCCCATGTTTTGATCAAATAAGGGATTATGGGTATTCCTCCAACCACAATGCTTCTTTAGAGGGCATACTCAGTAATGCAGCTATGTGAGGTTCAAACTGTTTAACCTTTATAGCTTTACATAAGCAAACTCAAACAATTCACAACTTCACTTTTCACTTTAAAACTGTGTGTATAATAACCTATGTAAGGAAAATATTACATACATTCCATACAATATATGAAAACAATAATACTCAAATCAAGTCAAGCTGTGATTAAGTCATTACTGGCAATTATAAGCTGGGTAGAATGAGTGATCAAACTTGACATTAGAATTTATCACTATTTAAAATGACCTAAAAGTAAATATTTACTTTTTATATTAATGTCAGCTTTTTATATTAGATAGTTTAAATTGTATCTAACAAATTGGAATTTTTAAAACGTGGATTTGTTTTAAAGTGTTCCTACAGAACATTCTGGTAGGCTCGTCTGAGCCAAGGAGTCAGAGTCGGGCAGGTCGCTTAACATGATCCCGTTAGCTCCTGCTGTAGATTGTGTAACTACACCATCTGGGCATTGTAGTGGTTACTACAAGTTATCCGATCTCCCATAAATCCTTCAGACTGCTCAGCTGACAGTATTTCTGATTCTTTGATTGTTTTAACTGTCAAGGTGAAATTCTTTATCTGGTGCCCCAAAATAAAAGAAGAAAGGAGAAGTCATCTGACACTCTCACTCTTACATTTGACCAAAACTCAATTCTTAAAAGAAATAGTTCACCCCAAAATAAAAATGTTGTCATCATTTACTCACCCTCATGTCGTGTGAGTTTCTTTCTTATGTTGAATATAAAAGAAGATAGATTGAAGAATGCTGGTAATCAACAGTACTTCTTTCCCTACTATGGAAGTCAATGGGGACCAACAACTGTTTGGTTCTTCAGAATTCTTTCAAATATCTTATTTTGTGCTCAACATAATAAATAAACTTTTATATGACATGAGGGTGAGTAAATGATGACAACATTTTCATTTTGGCGTGAACTATTCTTTAAAGTTGGTTCCACATGTGAGAACCACTACAACAGTATGTATCACTGGCAAAATCTATGTATTCTGACCAAATTTATTTTTGCAAGCAATATTATAAATATTTCATTATATTATAGCAGCGTTTCTCAATTCCAGTCTTCACGTACCCCCGCATCGCATGTCTTATGTCTACAGCTCTATTCACATTGCGATTCATCGGATCGATGGTGGTCGGTATAACTGTGTCATGGTCCCTTCAGTGTCCATGAGAGTACTCAGCTGAGATATGGGAAGTTTACTTCACCGATAATTGTAATTAAAGATTTGCGTGCTGGCATCTTCACCGACGAAAAGTGACTAGAGAAGTTTGTACATATATATGGTGTTAATTTAAATATAATAATATTATATTTATTTGGTATGTGTACTAAGTTGTGTAAGAATTTATTTCGTTTGGGTTTGGATGGAGAAAAATAGGTGTAAAGGGTAGTTAAATTTTTTGAGAGGGATACGCGATGTTTGTTTTTATGTAAAATAGGATTATGTTTAATTAGGTTTGTTAAGTGGTTTGATTTTTGGGGGTAATTGAAGCTTGATGGGTTGAAATTGCTTTCCTTTTGAAGGAAATCTCTGGAATTTGATGTTAAAAATGTTTCAGGTTTTGGGGTGTTATTTTGTACTTTTTTTTTTTTTTGTTTTTTGTGTTTTTTTGGCGTCATCTTCTTTTTTTTGCTGCTCCAGAGCTGTTTGTCACATTGCTTCTATGGCTAAAGTGATTAAAAATCCTATATCAACAGTGATTTCTGAGTGCCTATGAGCAATATTGGCTCGTTTTAAATCACACACAGTACTTGTGCCAGCTAAGCAATTGTCATTGAGATAAATGCAAAAGCTTAATGGATAGCTTTTACCTCCTTGGTCTGAGAAAGCAACAATAACCAAGGGGCGGAGCTTAGCAAAGGGTCAATTCAGGATGCCAAGGAGTTTCTAAGGTTCACAAGAGTTTTCTTCAGAGGTGTTCAGGAACTGGAAAATCTGCCCAACTACACCATTTTACTATCCACTGAAAACCCTCATAGGTCGTAAAAAATGTTTGTGTGAAAATCTCTCATAGTGGTGACATCACCAACATAACAAGAAACAGTGTCTGACCTTGTTTAACTAGTAGCACAGCTGTTGGCTGATCAGATCTTGTGATATTGGAGGAAGGTAATTAATCTTTCCATGAAGTAGTGACAAAGAAGAAGAGGAAAATCTTGTTTGCCATTACTTAATGTTCCACCAACTTCTCTATGAAGAAAGAGAGAAAAAATAAAAGAAAGACAAGGGTCAGCTAAAGGAGTAAGCCTTGGGGAGGACATGAGTTTCATGTCTTGCTCAAGAGTACAACATCCAACATCTGTGTCAGCAGACCATCTGTATTAACATCCTCATAAAATGGTCTTTGTGTTCTATAAAAGTGTCTGTGAGTTCCACAATGCACTGTGATTTATATATGCTCTATGTATATTGTTGTTAAACACCACTAACAGTTATGCAAAGAAATCATTTACAACGTGCATGCAATATTAATTTTGTTAAAAGCAGCAGAAATTAAAAAAAATAGTTTGATCATTACATGAACTAAAATACATTTCTGGATTTGGGAATATGATATCATATGACATTCTGTAACAATGCAGCATTTATTGCTATTTTCATCAGTGAGCCAAGATAGACTACAAGACTCCATTAGCTGACTGATTTCAAGCTGCCATTCCTTTTGAAAGTAATCAATTAATCAGGGATGATTAATAGAATGCTCTTATCATAAATATTTCCATTTCATTTGATCATCTTCTTTTTATGTGATCAGAAAATATGATATTTCATTATTACTCCCTTTCCATAAAACCCATAGAGTGTCCTTAGAGCATATGATTTATATATTATAGTTAAGTTAAAATATGTGACCCTGGACCACAAAACCAGTCATAATGGTCATTTTTTTTCCAAATTTAGATTCATACATCATCTGAAAGCTGAATAAATAAGCTCTCCACTGATGTATGGTTTGTTATAATAGGACAATATTTGGCTGAGATACAACTATTTGAAAATCTGGATTCTGAGGGTGCAAAAAAAATCTAAATATTGAGAAAATCGCCTTTAAAGTTGTCCAAATGAAGTTCTTAGCAATGCATATTACTAATCAAAAATTAGTAAAAGTTTTGATATATTTATGGTTGGAAATTTACAAAATATCTTCAAGGAACATGATCTTTACTTGATTTTTGGCATAAAAAAATCAATAATTTTGACCCATACAATATATTTTTGTCTATTGCTACAAATATACCCCAGCGACTTAAGACTGGTTTTGTGGTCCAGGGTCACACATAAATACATATCTTAAATAAAAAAATAAAATAAAAAAACATATCTATATCTTCTGTCAAACTGAGGAGGTTTATGTTAAAAAAATATATGGATTTTCAGTTTATATTCATAATCAAAGTTGAATGCTTAATTTCAAATTTATATTTGAAATTTGTAATAAATATTTACCACAATATTTTTTATACTGTATATCTGACAGTGTTGAGTGAAAAAACATTTATTGAGAAAATGAAAGAAGCAGGAGGTTTGCACTAAAAGACAAGATAAGCAAAGTCCCATACTTGGCTTATCTACTGCCAATGCCAAACACACACACATATATATTACATATCCTACAATAATCATATACTACATATGTGTGATTTATGGAAGGATACGGTGTATAAAACAATAAGGTGACAATCATATGATAAACCATTCTTCCCTTAATCTAAATCTTCATTTTCATTGAACAAAATCTAATTATTTATTTCTTTCATTTGATTTTTGATTGAAAAACGACATGGAAATTTTCTTGACCAATTTGGTGAGATTTTTCACCCATGTGATTCCCTCAGGCTTGGAGGGTATCTGGGAAAATGAGAGTGACCTTGCCGAGAATCCAAAATGACTGCTTGTTTATTTGAGTATAGAGTAATCCTTAGCCTAAGCTCCGGTTTAAAACAGCTACGGCCTGCGGGAACTGTGAAAATCCTCCTTCAGCAGTTGCACCGAATTTCACCCCTTGATTTAAAACCTGTATTTTTTTCAGGCTGTGAGCTTTCACTTCTGACTAATGTCACTATGTGGAGTCATCTTTACTCACAGGGCAGATTTACAAAAGGCTAAGCTTATCCCTAAAACCAACCTTAACCCATCACTCACTTCATCTGGATTGCTAATCTGCTCCCCAAATCACCCCAGAATGACATTTACCTCTCACAGTGTTGATCAACGGTTCCTGGGACAAGCATAGTGTATTTCTCACCTGTACATGTGCTGATATCAGATTCAAACAAAAATGTGTCATGGTTTAGCTTTCCTGTGTCCTGTTAGGCCTTTCTGTTAAAGGGACAGTCACCCAAAAATATGAGTTTTGTCATCATTAACTCACCCTCATGTCATTCCAAACCAGTTTGAACCTGTTGAGCCTGTTGAAACACACACACACACACACACACACACGAATGCAATAAATGTAACTCCAAAAATGATATTATGCAATGAAATGTTCTGTGGCACTGCAACGAGACATATTGTGCCAATCTGATGCTGCTGATTAAACACACAAGAAAAACTGAAAGAAAGTCATACTTTGGAATGACGTGAGGGTGAGTAAATGTTGGCAGAATGTTCATTTTGGGGTAAACTACTCTGTTCATTTCTGGTCACACTGACCATATTTTGTCTATATTCTGTAAAGATTGCAACATAGTTCATATTACTGGCTATTATCTTGATTAAACTTTGGAATGCACTGTGCAAAGAATGTTTACATATCATGCAATAGTCATTTTGTAAATAAAAGTTTATGTTTATTATACTAAAATATCCTGCTGTTCCTAAAACATCTAGAAATGAAAGTTAAGAATTTAACCCAGTAATTTTGCTGTGTTTTTGTAATTTTCATTTTTTTCAATATGTCTATAGATATTTTTATTCATTTTTATTTCAGTTTGTTGGAGTTATTTTTGCACATCAAGTTCAACTAAATGAAAATTTGAATTGTTTCCTTAGCAACTAGCTGAAATATATATTTTTGAAAAAAAAATTGTATTGTATTTCAAGTAAAGTTTTTATCTATGTCCTTTATCTATGAATTAACTGAAAATATTAATGATCAATTTCAAACTTGATGCACTCACTGTAAATATTGCAAATGTAAAATGCAAGATTTTAACAATTATACGCAATCTAAGAATAACAAACGATTGTCTTTTCTGGGAAACACACCTGCTTGGACTCCAGCAGCATTGTTGCTCATAAAACGAGCTGATGTTCAACAGCCGTTAGAAAACATTTGGGACTGAATGGATTTTCTGTAAAGCTTTCATAAAGAGGTCTTTCTCTACATACAAGAGTTTGGTTATCAATAAGATGTTTGTTTTTAAATCCGTAACTTCATGATTCTTGCATGGCTGTGAGAAATACATTTAATCTAAAAGTTCATAACAACAAAGTAGTGTTTGAAATATAACATCTGAAATCAGAGACAGATGAGAAACTAAAGTGAAAACCTGAAATCCTAAAACAAAGGCTCCTGTAAAAGCAATGCAGAGAAAAACTTGATTTCTAATGTGCCTGTTGATTAAGGCTGTTTGTAATTGCTTTTTTATGTAAATCACTTTTGTACAAAAATAATATTGAAATGTTTCATGATTATTTCACGCTTTGCTTAGATCGTCTTTTTTTTACACCAACAACTAAGACATTTAAAAAGTATGAAAAATGAAGTCATTGAAAAATGTTAAAGACTTATGTTGACAGTGTCAAATATACTGTATTGTGAAGTAGGTTATATTTCTGCCTTCAAGTGAATCTCAGAAACTTCACAAAAAGCCTTCTTCCTCCAACCAAAGTGACTTAAAATCCTCTCATGGCATTAATTACAACTTTCCAACTCATAAATACTAAACTTCCCAGGAGGACTTGAAGCCCCATCAGTTCCAGCTCTGCTTCAGCACACCTGTCTGTAATTTTCTAATAACTCTGAAGCCCATGATTGGGTTCAGGTGTGTTGTGTTGGATTGGGGTTGGATCTGAACCCTGCAGGACTGTAGCTCTCCAGGAGCAGGGTGGAGATCCCCGTTTTAAAGCAAAACAAACCAACAACGTAACTAACACAATTCATCAAATCTCATAATAGTACTAAATTATAAATAATTCTATACCGAATGCTACTTTCTATTGTGCATTAATATTATATTATATTATATTATATTATATGAATTATTTAAAACTGATTATTACAGTGTGATAAAAGAAAACAACCTAATATGATTTCCATCTTTAAAATTTCATCCAATTATTTTAGGACAACAGAGCTAATTATCACAGAAGTTGTCAAAAGGGCTCTGTAGTTCAAATATATATATATATATATATATAAGTCTTTGAACAATAAAACTATGTATAATATTGTAATGATAAAACTGAAAGCTAGAAATGTGATCTCAAGAAAAGAGTATTTTTCATAATGTCATGTCGGGGCAAGTTGTCACAGGGTTTTAGTCTTACAAATTGAAACAATTTATTATGGCCTTTTTTTTCTTCTTATAGGCCTATATTTTTTTTCTGCCATCTGGATGTTCATTTATTTGCCGTTTGAGCACAGCTTTACTGTTTGAACTGAAACACAGTTTTAAGATAATTCTGTGCTGAGAGGTTAATGCTTTACACAGATCTGCTAACACAGTGCATATGAACAGAGCAGGAAACAGACACAGAATACAATAGAGAAGAAAAGCCGGCGTTTGAGGGGCTCATGTGAGTCGATGCCTTTTGCAGCTTTCAGTGATGCAGATGTCTTAAGGGCCACACAGCACACACAATGACTTTATGTGGCTTGACAGGCTGGCTAAATAAGCGGCCAGCACTTTGTGCACAGTCATCTAAATTAGGTTACATAACCAAACAGATGTAGCAATTTTGCATGCTGTGCTGCTCCGGCATCAGCTGACCCTGGCATTCTAAACAACACCTTACTTCTGATTATCACCTACAAGTGAGCTCTTCTTCTCTAATTACACAAGGGTGACTTCATGAGTAAATATATGCATTGCTTTTAAGAACTGCAGGCAAGACAGAAAGAAAATGGCCTCCATTGCGGTAAAGTTTTGCAAATGGTTGATTTTGCTAAGGTGTTTTAATGTGTTGATGTGTGTATATTTCGGCATTTCTAGGGTGTTCTAGCTTGTTTCTTATTGGCCCAAATCAGGGTTATTAAAGTTAACTAAAACCAAATGTATAAATAAATAAGTTCCTTAAATTAAAGTTACTTAAAATAAAGTTACTTAAAATAAACATTATATATATATATATATATTTATATATATATATAATAATATTGTGAAACAATATTATACATTTTCATTTATAGTTTGACATGATGGACTAAAATATCTAAACCTAAAACTGAAATAAAAAGTAATAAAAACTATATAATGCTACTAAAATAACTCTTTTAAAAAAGAAGTGTGCTTAATTGACCGTTTGCAAAAAACTTGATTGACAGGCGATCTGACCAATCATAACGCCAAATCTGCCATCTTGCCCGACAAACAAATTAGACAAAACTTGAACTTGAAAACTTGAAACTTGAAAAATTGTGTGTATTGACATCTTTCCGCAATTGAAATAAAATATGTTCTGATGTTCATTTATGTTTATTTCATGCTAAATATGAAAAGACAATTGGTTCACATGCCGCTTGAACTGAGGCAATACAGCGATCTGTCACGACACATTAAAGAGCCACAAAACAGTATTTATTGTTTGAATTTCTTAAAAAATAACAACATTTGAAAGCTGAGACCTTGTTTCATACCAGAAGTAACCTGCTCTGTCTTGTCTGTCGGCGTGTTGTCAGTTTTCTCTTTGCTCCGTGATGTATTTTTCACTGCGTTAGAACATGATGTTAGAACTTAGAACAAGTTAAGTACTTGATTACAATTTTTAACTGTAGTGTGTTATTTGATACTACATTTAAAGTAAGTTTAATTAATTTAAATGTACTAAACTGCAACTTCATCATTACAAATGTGCATTACAAATATACTTAAATACAGGACATACAAGTTTCAATAGAAATTACATTAAAATATATTTTAGTTCACCATAAATGCTTGTCAGTACATGTAAGCAGTACACTTTCACCATATTTCAAATAAACATAATTATGAAATATGAATAAATATTTAAGCGGGTCAAAAAAAAGCATTTTAAAAAGTTCGGTTTTAAACTATAATACATTTGAATTTAATTGCAGTTAAAGTGCAACATTCCATACGGTTTAAAGTACATTATTTCTGTAATAAGTACTCTTGTTTTAAAAGTATGCTTTCTTTTTCACAATTGGAGTCCACCACAAAGGCTCTATGATATTCTAGTTACTACACGTAAATCTGAATTTGTTGAAATAACACGTTATTTGATATATGATTTTGAACATTAAGATCTGATCCAATAGCATGACTGGTTGTTGTTCTAGTTGTTGTTGTGGCCCTGAGGGCAGCTGTAGTGGTTGAGTTTGGGGCGTCTGCTGAGATTTGTCACACCAGCTGTTATGGAGCTTCCCAGTGACTCCCAGCGACACGTTTGCACGAATTGCAAATCTATGTTGGCGTGTGTATCTATCAGCTCAGCTGTCATCGCTTCAGCACACACACACACACACACACACACACACACACACGCTCGGGCTTCTGCTCGACAGTGTGTGTGTGTTTGTGAGCTTTGTGGGAATGTTTGCCCTTAATTTGTGTGAGAATGCAAGATTTCCTCTCTGTGCGAGGGGCGGGGAGAGAAAGAGAGGAGAACGGATCGTTTGTCCTCATCATCGTCTCGTTACATCATAAATGTAAAAGGACAGTTGTCTCGCATGATGAAGCGAGCCTCATGAGGATGCATGGGCTCATTTTGCCAACTGCTAACAAATTACTGACGAGCTGTAACCTTGGTTTGACCTCGGGTTATTCACTGTAAAATCACATTTTCCATCACACTGTGAAATAATGAAGACAGTAATATCAGTAGCCTAATAAAAGCTGCTTTTATTTTTGGGAGCTGCCAAGTTTAGATCACATGACCAACTCTCTGCAATCTTCCTATTATTGAATATTTTACTTGCAAGAAAAATAGTTTATTCTAAATTAACCTGTAAAACTTCGCAAAACGCTTAACATTTTTATAGTATTTATTCATTCATTAAAAGTTGTCATGAAATGGAAGTAGTTACAGATCATTTCTTCCGTATTGGAAATCCAGTTATAACCAGTTATTTTTAGGTTTTTAATTTTCATTAAAAATTAAAGAAACAAATTAAAAAAATGTAAAATAAAATAAACATGCACGGATGAATCATTCACAATAAGACCATTAACATGCATTCAGAATTTAATTTCATGGCAAATTTAATGTTAATTTATAAATGTTCATTGTTAATGTTTGTTATATTGCACTGATTAATGTTCATTTACACACTCTTTTTTTTTTTTAAAAAGTACAAAAGCTGTCATTAAAGCAGTATCTTTTCATAAGGCACACCTTTGCACCTTATTTTCCCCTAATGGATGCATACCTAAAAGGTACATATTAGTACCTTTTGAAAGGGTGACAGCTTTTATGTTAAAGTGAACAACATGGTGTAAAAGTACTGTTTATTATTAATTCATGTCAGCTACTGCAATAAGTAATGTTAAGATATGGAACTTTATTTTGTTAAAGTGTTACCCATTATTCATGTCTGGTTGTGAAAAGCACATTTCAACAGTTGTAGTGACTGAAAACACTTGTGACAAAGTACAACTTTAACATACTTTAAAGAAAAGTAGGCCTACTTAATACAGAAAAAATATACGTTAAACGTATATAACTAAGCACAAACTGAATGTAATATTTTCAGATGCCTATTTACAATTAAATTAAAAAGTATTCTAAAGTTCATATTAAATGCAGTTAGTTGAACGGTGCTTTTTTTGACCCACTTAAAAGGATAGTTAACCCAAAAAAGAAAATTTGGGGTAACACTTTATTTTAAGGTGTCATAATACAGAGTAATTACCTAATTAAGTACTTAGTAGCCGTTGTACTTACATGAACCAAAATGTACTTACCATGTAACTAAGTTATGGAACAACCTGTAATAACAGTTTGTAATTATGTAGCAGGCCAAGTCTGTTACACAGCTACTTGTACACTTAAGTACAATCTTGATTCACTTTATTTTAAGTAGCTTATGCCTGTATAATATTCTGTAATTTTAATGTAATTAGAAAGGTATTACATGTATTTTATCTGTGTACTGGTGGGTTAAATCAAACTAAGGTGCAGCTGGATGTACAGTATAGATACACATGAAGTACACTTAAGTACAATTTTGATACACTTTATTTTAAGTAGCATATGTTTGTGTAATATTATGTAATTGTAATGTAATTAGAAATGTATTACATGTATTTAAGCTGTGTACTGGTGGGTTAAATCAAACTAAGGTGCAGCTGGATAAGGTGTACAGTATAGATACACGTGAAGTACACTTAAGTACAATCTTGATACACTTTATTTTAAGTAGCTTATGTCTGTGTACTTACATTTATAATTACGTTGTATAAAGTCTGCAACACATATGTAACAATATTTTGGCTACATAAGTAGCTGTGTAACAGACTCGGTCTGTTACATATGTGTAACAGTAGCTGCCTATTACATCTACATAATTACAAACTGTAAGTACAGGATGTTCCATAACTTAGTTACATGGTAAGTACATTTTAGTTCATGTACTAAGTACTTAACTAGGTAATTACTCTGTATTATGGACACCTTAAAATAAAGTGTTACCAAATTTTGTTATTAATTACTCACCCTCATGTCGTTCCAAACCCGTAAGACCTCCGTTCATCTTCGGAACACAAATTAAGGTATTTTTGATGCATTCCGAGAGCTCTCAGACCCTCCATAGACAGCAAGGATCCTCCATAGGCAGCAAGGATCCTCCATAGACAGCAAGGATCCTCCATAGACAGCAAGGATCCTCCATAGAAAGCAAGGATCAAGGCTCAGAAAGGTAGCAAGGAGATCGTTAAAATAATCCATGTGACATCAGTGGTTCAACCGTAATGTTATAAAGCTACGAGAATATTTTTTCTGCGCAAAGAAAACAAAAATAATGAATTTATTCAACAATTTGTCTCCTCTGCGTCACCCTATAGCGCCATTTTGGAGAGTATCACATACGTAAACAACGTATGCTGTTCTGTGTCAGCAGCACCGTATGCGGATATTCAGTTTACGTTGTTTATGCTTTGAACTGAATGTAAACAATGTATCCGCGTACATATGTTGCATACTTTGTTTGTGATACTCTCCAAAATGGAGCCAGGGTGATGCGGAGGAGACGAATTGTTGAAAAAAAGTCATTATTTTTATTTTCTTCGCACAAAGTATTCTCGTAGCTTTATAACATTACGATTGAACCACTGATGTCAAATGATTATTTTAACGATCTCCTTGCTATGTTTCTGGACCTTGATCATGTTAGGATCCTCGCTGTCTATGGGAGGACCAGAGAGCTCTCAGAATGCATCAAAATTATCTTAATTTGTGTTCTGAAGATGAATGTCTTACAGGTTTGGAACGACATGAGGGCGAGTAATTAATGACACAATTTTCAAGTATGTAATTTCATAATTACTTCTATATTGTCTGTTGAAATATGCTTAATCTGAATGTACTGACAAGCATTTATGATAAACTAAATTTTACTTTTAATGTCATGTCTATTGAAACTTGTATGTCATGTATTTAAATATATATGTAATTGCACCTTTGTAATGATGAATTTGAAATTTAGTACATGTAAATACATATGAACTTTAAACGTAATCAAGTACTTTACAGCTGTTTTAGTCAACACATCACAATAAGTGCAATAAATCTTGAAATCAAAAGATGTTTAAAACAATGATTTTAAGAGTACATTATTGCAATGTGCACTTTTAAAAGTGTACTAAACAAAGTCAAAAGAAAACTTAACCTTTTTACACTGTTTACTTCTTTTTCAGAAGTGAACACTTGTTTTGAACTGGTTCTTTACATGTCTTGCCTTGTTCTGGATTTTAGGGATAAGTTCATTTGGATAGGAGTAGCTACCAGGCAAGTTACTAATGATGCAAGATTAGTAAATTATTTCACTCTCCATGTTCATTCAAAAATAGGCATGAACGACTCATATTTCTGGCAAAGTGACCCCAATCAATCTATGATATTCTTCTCTGTAGATATGGCTCAGATCCCTCCATAAATTTCCGTCTGGCATATTTCACCCATTTTATCATCACAAGATCACAAATCGCAAGTCTGATCATGCTTTGAGCAATCATTCATGTCCACAGCTCAAACCATGTGGAGCGAGTTATGCAACAAAGTTGAATACTTAGGGTTAGGGGTTTGTTGAAAGCCCCTGAGCAACAGTAAAACAGATGGTTGCGTTAGCAAACATCACTAATCAGCCACAGCACACTTCCTTACAAATCATTATTTCAGGTTTCAAGCTTTAATTCGTCCTCCATCCTGAAAGTCACTTCTGACATCCAATTATCGGTTTCCTGCGATAACCGTCAGCTAACAGAATGCCTCCTCACTTCTTAAAGCAGCGGTTAAGGTGATTAAGTAGCTACTTACTCTGATCTGCATTCCACTTTCCATCCACTCAAAGCGCATTAAGAATAATGTGAAGACAATGTATGTTGCATTAGATGATGTATGACATCTTCATGCTAAAAATATTCCCTGTTTAACGTCTTGAGGATTATAGAGTGATGCCACAACGTGAAATAGGGATTTTAGATTGAATTTGTTGAATTAGGTTGACATAGAGCCATGAGTGTTTCATTGGCTATAGGTCAGACTGCTGTCATCTTTTCATCTTCCTGAGGTGAATGAGACAGTCCGGCTTCATATTCCTCTCACGTTCACTCGCGAGGCATTGATTTATGGCCAGGATCTTGGTGTGTGTGTGTATGTGTGAGAGAGTATGATTATGTGTGTGCATGTGTGTGTGCGCTGCTTGTCAGAGCATTGAGTGACAGTCTCTATTAGCGGGCTGTAGAGAGATATTGTCCTCAGGAGATTTTCAGTCTGTAGTGAAGTCAGTCAGCTGTGACCATCAGCACCCTGAAACCACATCTGAAGACATCACCCACAGGTCTGCTTATCTCTCCTTCTTAGCCCCTCGTTCATTCGTTCTCTTTCTCTACCTCCACAATCCTCTCCTGCATTGTCAAAGTCATACTTATTTTCACTTTCTCTGTTTTACTTTCTTGTAATCTAATGTTTAGATTTTTTTTTCTTTTACATTCGCCTGAGAACCAGAAATAAAATATTATAATGTTAGTAATTATAATGTGTAATACTTAAACTATCAATTTAACACGTCCTTGCCTTGCTGAATAAATCTATTAATGTCTTTCAAAAAAAAAAAGAAAACCTGACCCTAAATTTTTAAATGGTAGTATTATACTGTTACAATATATATATATATATATATATATATATATATTAAAGTATATTAAATTAGAAAACCGTTAGTCTACCTCAGTCCTCCAATATCTTGACACCACCAGTATCCTTGATCCCACCTGCTCCACCTTAGTTCTCTGATACCTTGGCTTCACCAATGTCCTCGGTCCCACCGGCTCCACCTTAGTCCTCCAATCCCTTGGCTCCAACAGTGTCCTCGGTCCCACCAGCTCCACCTTAGTCCTCCAATCCCTTGGCTCCAATAGTGTCCTTGGTCCTTCTGGCTCCACCTCAGTCCTCCGATACCTTGGCTCCACCAGTGTCCTCTGTCCCACTGGCTCCACCTCAGTCATCCGATACCTTGGCTCCACCAGTGTCCTCGGTCCCACTGGCTCCACCTCAGTCCTCCGATAATTTGGCTACAACAGTGTCCTCTGTCCCACCGGCTCCATCTCAGTTCTCTGATCCCTTGGCTCCACCAGTGTCCTCGGTCCCACTGGCTCCACCTCAGTCCTCCGATAATTTGGCTACAACAGTGTCCTCTGTCCCACCGGCTCCATCTCAGTTCTCTGATCCCTTGGCTACACCAGTGTCCTTGGTCCCACTAGCTCCACCTCAATCCTCCGATACCTTGGCTCCACTAGTGTCCTCAGTCCCACCGGCTCCACCTCAGTTCTCTGTTCCCTTGGCTCCACCAGTGTCCTTGGTCCCACTGGCTCCACCTCAGTCCTCCGATACCTTGGCTCCACTAGTGTCCTTGGTCCCACTGGCTCTACCTCAGTCCTCCGATACCTTGGCTCCAACATTGTCCTCAGTCCCACCAGCTCCACCTCAGTCCTCTGATACTTTGGCTCCACCAGTGATGAACATCTAAAGCTTTGAAAAGCTGTTATCAGTATAATATAAAGTTGGGGGCATTGTTTTTTCATAGAATACATATTGTTAAAACAATTTATAAAATTTTACATGCTAAATTACATATGTATTCACAAAATAACTACTTTATTTGGGTTAAAATGTTACATTATAATTACAAATTGTAATGTACACAGAGTATAACTAAGTTATGATGGAAACATGCAGATTATATTATGAGTGAAAGCACTGAGAAGTGAACACACACACACACACACACACACACGGAGCAGTGGGCAGGCATTTATGCTGCGGGGCCCGGGGAGCAGTTGGGGGTTCGGTGCCTTGCTCAAGAGCACCTCGGTCGTGGTATTGAGGGTGGAGAGAGAGCGCTGTACATTCACTCCCCCCACCTACAATTCCTGCCGGACCTGAGACTAGTCCTACTCTCTATCCATTAGGCCACGATTGACCCTTTTTTTTTTTTTAAGGAAAAGGACGTGACGTGTGGCCAAGTATGGTGACCAATACTTGGATTTTAAAGCAAAAATGACTTTCAGCAGTATTTTATTATATAGAATTCGTAAACTTTTATGGATTCTTGGCATTTAAAGTTTCAACTTTGCAAAGCAGAGGGACACCACATGCCATGGCAAATGAAGAATGACCCGTTTTATGGTTTATTGATGTACTGTGTACATTTCCATATTGTTTTTATAGCCTATATGTTATGGATGAGTAATATAATGGTGATATCATACATTATCTGTATTTGATCTCACATATTGGAAGCAGATGTTTTCAGTGAAGCAGTATATGATTGAATATTGTTTTTTTGGCCAATATAATTGTAGATTTAAACCTAGTATGTACATCTTTATACAATATAATAATATAATGGATAAAACATGCATTAAAACATGAAGAGAATCATACTATACCAGATCATATTTAGAGCTCATGCATGTCCTGTAAATGCTGTTAATTCTTGCTGAACATGCATATTTTCTTGCTCAGCATGTGTTAAATTCAGTGTTGGGAGTAACTAGTTACATGTAACGGAATTACGTAATTTAATTACAAAATAAAAGTAATTGTAATCAGTTACAGTTACTGAGAAAAAATGTGTAATTAAATTACAGTTACTTATGAAAATGTTAAGGATTACAAAGGGGGTTACATCTGATTTTTTTCACACACACTCCCACATACAGATTTAATTGATTTCTTTCATAAATTGCAGTGAGTGCTCTAAAATATGAGACACCAATGTTTCAGGAGTTTATAACATGCTTATTTGATATTTGTTTTGATTTCTTTCCTATATGGGTTTATGTATATGCTTTATTTTTTAAGATTAACTCATTTTTTTTCTAAGGCATTGTTAGATCCAGTGTTTCCTGTCATAGCTATGCAAAGATTTAATTTCAAAAACAGTATCATAGCTATTAATCTATTTCTTGTTATGATTTTAAATCTGTATTTAACCTCAGAATGATTTTCAAGTTAGTCTGATTTTGTGGTAGCTGTGCCTTAAATGAGACATCGGATGCCCATTTTCCACAAGTTGGTATGATTCTTTAGGGTTTTCTTGAAATGGTATCAGTGGTCGTGTAAAACAACACCCTTTTTACCTTGTCAAAAACAGGTCTGTTCACAGCGACTCGTTTCGCTGCATATCTCTTTACATGCTAATGAGTTCTGCTCACCCCGCCCCTCTCTTCTGTGGAAGAGCAAAGGCGATTTGCAAATAATCATAAAAAATATAAAGTGTGAGACTTACTTCTTCTGGAGATGCAGCTGCATTATGAACAATGGGTACTGATCCTTGAGTTTTAACTTTTTAACAAAACCTGCCTTGAATTGTCTCTCATTCAGAAAGCAGTCTGGAGTAAAATGATTTGCACAGACATAAACAAATGTAGGTGTATTTGTTGGCACGTTACCATCAAAATCAAAAGCTAATCCACTGCGTCCTCAGTGGCTCTGATGTCTGGAGAAAATTAGGACTCTTAAATTATTCTACTTCTAACAACAAAACACCTGCATTGCTTGCTTACAAGACATTGTTGTCGCTACAGCTGCTCGAGCGCAAAGAAAATGACAGACTTCGTACAACTGGCTGAGGGTGGAAATATGCTAATACGGGACAGTACGTCAATCGGGGAAGGGGCCTGAGCAAAATTACATCATATTGGTGTCAGGGTTCTGTTGTGTGTGTCATGTGTTCCTGCCTCTTGTGTCCATATTTGGTTTGTTCCTGTCCTTGTTAAGTGTGATCATTAGTTAATTCGTGTCCAGCTGTGTTTGTCTCGTTATCTATGATTTACCTGAGTATTTATAGTCCTGTCTGTTCAGTTTGATTTCGTCTGGTCTACTCGTTACTCCCGGTGTTTCCTGTCTGTAAGCCTTGCCTTGTCCTGCCATATCTAGCCCTGATGTCCTCATTAAAGACTATTATTTGAGTTTACGTCCTCGTCTGCGTGTTCCTGTATCCTCCCTGCTGTGTGCATCCGCCGCCGGCTGTGGCTATCCCAAGCCCGCCGGCCCGCCGCTGACTCAATGCCCGCCGGCCCGCCTCTGACTCAAGCCCGCCGACCCGCCGCTGACTCAAGCCCGCCGGATCGCCGCTGAATCAAGCCCGCCGGATCGCCGCTAACCCTAGCCCCGTGGATCCAGTCCACATGTCACGGCCAGGAGAGCCGTGTTTGTGTCTTGTTGTGCCCACAGGAACATTTTAATCAAGTCTTGTCAACATTTTAATCAAGTCTTGCGTTTCCAGCCGCCTGCCCCCCTGTCGCAGAAGTGGAAGCGGTTGCTGAGGGACCCTGTGAGGGCCCCTGACTCCTCGTCATGCCCAGAGGAAGCCTCAGCTTCCTAGCTCGCCCAGGAGGGCTTCCTGTTCCTGTGGGATGTCTTGTCCTGTCTGTCTGGCCCCGGAGGGCTGTCCTGTCCTGTCCTGTCATGTACTGTCCTGTCTGTCTAGTCCCGGAGGGCTCCTGATACCCCCTAACTTCCCAGAGCGGCCTCCAGAGCGCCCGCCCACCCCCCCTCCCCGGTGGAATTGTTACGGCGTGGGACACGCCTTCTGGGAGGGGGGAGTTATGTCAGGGTTCTGTTCTGTGTGTCATGTGTTCCTGCCTCTTGTGTCCATATTTGGTTTGTTTCCTGTCCTTGTTAAGTGTGATCATTAGTTAATTTGTGTCCAGCTGTGTTTGTCTCGTTATCTATGATTTACCTGTGAATTTATAGTCCTGTCTGTTCAGTTTGATTTTGTCTGGTCTATTCGTTACTCCCGGTGTTTCCTGTCTGTAAGCCTTGCCTTGTCCTGCCATGTCTAGATGTCCTCATTAAAGACTATTATTTGAGTTTACATCCTCGTCTGTGTGTTCCTGTATCCTCCCTGCTGTGTGCACCCTGTGACAATTGGCTTGATAACTGTTTAGGTTTTTGGGGGATTAAAAAGGAGTGAATGGATTTTTATCATTGTGGGGTGCTAAGTGGGGTGCACAATATTATAATCTTAATTCAAGTGAAGAAGAATTTCAAAAGTCTGACAATAATTAGTGTTGAGTACTACTGTAAGGTTAACCCTGCCTGGTTTACATGCTTGAAAATGATTAACAGTTGAAAACATTAGAAAGTTAGAAAAGTAATCATAAATGTAATCAAATGTAATCAGTTACATTACTTTAATAAAGTAATTAAAAAGTTACACTACTTATTACATTTTAAATAAGGTAACTTGTAATCTGTAACCTGTTACGTTTTCAAAGTAACCTTCCCAACACTGGTTAAATTAGACAGTGATCATGTTCAGCAATCCGGAAATATAGGAACAATGAAAGGTGGGCTCAGGTTTTCATTATAACAAGAAATGATACACTGTTGTTGCTAAGAGGCCATTGTTTTATCCCAGTTAGTTCAACTGCGTTCATGTTATTTAAAAGGACACTTTCCAGAGATGAACAGAACATGGTGTCCATAATAGATATTTGTTAACGCCAATATCAGTTAAAACACACATATAGATATGTTGATACAGAAGACTATTAAATAAAGATGATAGTTCCACTTTTATTTTAAATCTGTTGTTTTGCTTTAAAGAGAAATCTGAAGTTGTGCTAGCTGTCACGCTTTTTAATTAGAGCGAACATTTGGGTTTATTTTTGAAAGTGAATTTCTATAGGCACATACTTTAAAGTCTTGACTACAAAAGCTAATGAATATTTCACAACAATATACAGTTCATTTAACACATATTGGACTGAAGTGGGGCAAGCTGGTATATGAAGCTGCTACAGCCTTTTACAGGCATTTTAACAAACATTACACAGTAATAGTTATATTTATGAAACAGACCTTCATTCTGTGACTAGCCCCGGTGTTTCAAAATAGGTGCAGTATATGGATCCAAATGTCAATAATCAAGATGGTGATTAGACTATGAATGTTAGCAGTGATTTAATTGCGGCTGTTTGTATCGTTCTGCAGCGCCCTCTGCTGGGATGCTCGAGTCATGTAATAATGTCACATTTTTATTGCTTTTTAAAGTGAGGATGCTTTCAATATTGTGTACAATTGATACGAGTGAGGAGAGACAGTTTTGTGAGTCTGAAAAAGAACATTCTCTCTGGAGTTTTTTTGGATTATTAACGATTAAATAGTTATCTCGTTAGATGGAGTAGGATTAGATGATTCCTGTCTTCTTCGGAATGCATTAGGGTGTTAAGAAAAGAAAAAAAAGTGAACAATGGTTTGTCCAATCCCGCTTGTGACCCACAAACAATTGCTAGACATAAAACATAAAACAATTGCTAAAAAACAACACAATTGCTAAATAACAAAACAAACTTCTGTTTGAGCATTCTTTTAATAAGCAAATGTATTAAGTGTTATCCCTCCTCTAGAGGATATAGTTTCTGACATATAAAAAGTTGCTATGCAACAAAAACAATAATCCCCTATGAGAGCTAGGCAGTGATTCGGTGAACAGCTGTTCACATTATAGTAACTGGAACACTGTATTGACCAATCAGAAGCCAAAACCAGAACTGTAACATTTTGTTTTAAGATTTATCATTCATATGTCCTGTCTTATTTTTTATCTTTAATATTTATGCATTTGATCCTCTAGAAGAGGCTAGCCACAGACCAAATGATTTCTACATGTAACATTTTCTTCTGTAAATAAAAATAAATAAAAATATTTTAAATACTTAAAGGGCCATTTTGAATAGCCACTCATCAAAACGTCTTTGAACATATGTTTAAGTAATTTTAATATAATTCACAGTTATATATATTCATTTAGCAGATGCTTTGCTCTGAAGAACAAATGAGGAATTCAAATGATTCATCTTACAAACAACACCACCGACAGAGGAGCACTTCAGCCCATGGTGAATGAAAATGATTTAGAATTTGATGTTTTTCATTTATTTAGTGCATCCTTCTATCAGATGAAAAACAAGATTCATTATTTATCAATCTTACAAATTTATTCTCTATTAAATAATTATTTTTTTATTTTATTTTTAAATGCAGAATGACCCATGATACAATCAGGATTCCTGAAAATCCATTAAGCATGAAACAAGTAGATTTCTAAAGATAATATTTACATGCGTCTGGTAAAAAGCATATTGCAACTTATTCACAAATACATGGAATTCTGCTTTTTGTTTTAACCAGTGCAACGAGTGATAATCTATAAAATATTATGAATGACCAACCCAAACCTGTTACAGCACCAGCCAAACATTGTGTATGCAAAAGTGCAGGCTAAAAACATTTCCTGCACACTTGATGTCTTGATAGGTTTAGAGTGTGAGGACACACAGTTTTGTCCATTTTCTTTACACCTGTGTAACAGAGTAGTCTCTACAAAACTCAAGGATCCTTCTACGTGATTGGATGTTGATGGGAAAGAGGGGTGCTGGGTAATTTATTAGGAAGAAAGGAATGACATCAGTCAGCTGAAACTCATATCACTGGACTTCCTTTTCAACATTCACATCCTCTTCCTTCACCTGCAAGATTAAAGGCACAGAATATTAGCACAGAAACACTTATCTTACTGCTGATTGTTGTAATAACATTAGTATCCCAAAAATGTCATTCCAAACTTGCATGACGTAAAATTATATTTTGAGGAATGTTGTTGGTTACCAAACAGCTTCGGTTCCCATTGACATCCATTGTATGGCCAAAAAGTACAATGGAAGTCTACGAGAACCAAAACTCTTTGGTTACCTACATTCTTCAAAACAAATTCTTTCATGTTCCACACAAGAAAGACAGTCATTCAGATTGGGAACAACTTGAGAATTGTGTTGTCATTACTCACTCTCATTTCTGAGCAGACTATCCGTTCTTAACTCCTCACCTGCTCGACTCCTTCCACCTCGGGAACATAGAACTGCAGCATGTTCTGGATGCCGCTCTTCAGCGTGATGATGGAGCTGGGACAGCTGGTGCAGGAACCCTGCAGCTTCAGCTTTACAATACCGTCCTCAAAACCCTGATACAACACATCACCTCCATCCTCCTGCACTGTGGGCCTGAAGTACACATGCAAATAGAGAAAGCAAGCTGCTGAATTAAGAAGAAATATTCAAGATTATGATTACGCCTTCACACTGCACCGACAGATGCAGACCAACAGCGACAGTCACCAGATGGCATTATATCACTCCTCAGACAATCCAAGACCTGATAAATGCCGAGTCAACATGTTCATGTTCAGTGAAAAAAAACAATGCACACCAAGAGGAGTAAGACTGATCCAACGTAACCAGATGAACGTGTCTGTTGCTGTTTTCCGTGTGTGCTGGTGCAGTGTGAAATTGCATTTAAATGTGAAAAGTTGATTATAGCATTCCATTTAGTCTATTCCTGTTGAGCTGAAATGATCTGTTTATAATGAAGCAGTTCAGCATTACAACACAGACAGAGTACCATTCAAAAGTTTGAGATCACTCATTCTTTATATTTTTGAAAGTCTCTTATGCTCAAGGTTGCATTTATTTGATTAAAATACAGTAAAATCACTAATATTGTTAAATATTATTACAATTTTAAATAACTGCTTTCTATTTTAAAATATATTAAGAATTAATTTATTCCTGTGATGCAAAGCTGAATTTTCAGCATCATTACTTTTCAGTGTCACATGATCCTTCAGAAAGCATTCCAATATACTGATTTGCTGCTAAAGAAGCATGTATTAAGCCTGTAAGAAGCCTGTGATGAGGACACATCCCTCCCGATGCACTCAACCACTTTTATTCACGGTTTGAAATGCAGAATGACACACCTGCACAAAAACTGCCCACACCTCCCAACGACCGGGCGCTTTGTCTGTCTCCAGCCGACGTAAGGAAGACCCTATCTAGGATTAACCCACGCAAGGCTGCGGGTCCTGACAACATACCTGGCCGTGTACTGAAAGACTGTGCTGCACAGCTGACGGATGTCCTAACAGATATCTTCAACACCTCGCTGAGCCAGGCAGTCGTCCCCACATGTCTCAAATCCACAACAATCATACCGGTACCAAAGAAATCACCTGTGTCCTGTCTAAATGACTACCGTCCCATAGCACTGACTCCAATCATGATGAAGTGCTTTGAGAGGTTAGTCATGCACAACATCAAAAACAGCCTCCCCAACACACTTGACCCGCTGCAGTTTGCATACCGTCCAAACCGCTCTACGGACGATGCAATCTCCTCCACCCTCCACCTGGCTCTTACCCACCTAGAAAATAAAGACTCCTACGTTAGAATGCTGTTCATCGACTTCAGCTCAGCATTCAACACAATTATCCCACAACAGCTCATAAATAAACTAAACCTGCTGGGCCTTAACAATTCCCTTTGCAATTGGATCCTGGACTTTCTAACCGGAAGACCTCAGTCAGTCCGTGTCGGCCACAACACCTCGAGCACTACCACACTGAGCACAGGTGCCCCACAAGGCTGTGTGCTCAGCCCGCTGCTCTTCACGCTGCTGACCCACGACTGCACTGCCAAGTTCAGCTCCAACCACATCATCAAGTTTGCTGATGACACAACAGTGGTAGGTCTCATCAGCAACAACGATGAAACGCACTACAGAGAGGAGGTGACACAGCTGGCGGAATGGTGTGGCACTAACAATCTGTCCCTCAATGTGGAGAAGACAAAGGAGGTTGTGATGGACTTCAGGAGAAACTCCGTTGACCACCCCCCACTGACCATCGACAGTTCGACTGTGGAGAGAGTCAGCAGCACTAAATTCCTGGGGGTGCACATCGCAGAGGATCTCACCTGGACCACCAACACCATGTCACTCTCCAAGAAGGCACAACAGCGCCTACACTTTCTCCGCCGGCTGAAAAGAGCAAGTCTCCCACCACCCATCCTCACCACATTCTACAGGGGCACCATTGAGAGTGTGCTGACCAGCTGCATCACTGTCTGGTACGGGAACTGCAGTGCTGCTGACCGCAAGACCCTCCAGCGGACAGTGAACACGGCTGCAAAGATCATCGGTGCCCCTCTCCCATCCATCCTGGACATGTTCCTTGCACGATGCTCCAGCAAAACCAACAGCATCGTGAAGGACCCCACCCACCCCTCCCACAGTCTCTTCCAGCTCCTACCATCAGGAAGACGGTACCGGAGCATCAGAGCCCGCTCCGCCAGACTGCTCAACAGCTTTTTCCCCCTGGCTGTGAGAGCCCTGAACTCAGATCACCCCGCCTCCCTCTGAAACCCCATGCAACCCCCTACCTCCTGAAACATGGACCCCCCCCCCCCCCCCCCCCCCCCCCCCCCCCTCTCCAAACACCCCCCAACCTTACCACACCAAAGAAAAAACTGTAAACTGTTTTTTTTTTTTTTTTTTTTTTTTTTTCTGTGCAATCCAAGTGTGCTACACACAGGTGAGTGGGCCTGTACAAACCACCTGTAGTAACACACTCTCCTCTATGCACTAGACACTTTTCCTAACACTGCTATGTACACAATCCCACAAAAGACTCGGCAATATATGCATGTTTACATGCTCATGCACCACTACAAATCATCTTGTACTGTTCCCCAGCCAGCTGCTGACTCCCAATGTTTCTCTCTGCACATGTACAGTATTTATGTGAAGCATTCGCATAGTTTGTATAGTTTGTATTTTTTATCTTTATCTTTAGTTGTATAGGATAAACATTTAGGGTAAACAGTTTGTATAGTTTGTATTTTCTATCTTTATCTTTAGTTGTATAGGGTAAACATTTATATATAGTATACCTAGTCAAATCTGTCAGTAGGTTAGTTTTGTGTATAGGTTTATAGTGTTTTACTTCATTGTTGTATGTCTGTATTTATGTAGCACCGTGGTCCTGTGAGGCACGACATTTCGTTCCACTGCATGTCCCCACATGCAGCGGAATGACAATAAAGCTCAACTTGACTTGACTTGACTTGACTATTATTATTATTATTTATGTTGAAAAAATTGTGCTGCTTTGTGCTACAGTCACTTTTGATCAATTTTCTGCATCCTTGCTGAATAAAAGTATTAATTTCAAAAGTATTAAGTAAAGTAAAAGTGTTAATCCAAATTTTTGGATGATAATGTATAAGTTTAAAACCTAGAAAGTTCAAAGATACCTTGTTTTGGTCATATTATAATATAGCAGTGCATACATTTAATTATTTATTTTAATATAAGAAACTCAGGAGTAAACATAAATCCAAGATTGCAGATGGAACAAGAGAAATGTTGCCTATACATACATTTTATTTAATATTAATACAGTTTCAATATGAATACTTTACTAATAATAAAAATTTACCTTTTACCCAAAATTAGTTTTTGCTACTTTATGTATAGTTATGCTTATTAGAATATCATGTTAGCTTAGCAACATGCTAAAATCAAGTTGTTGCATGTTGAGCATTACAAATAAATAATTTATGTGGTTCAGTTTCAGTTCAATACACAAATAGTTAAAAACAGACCATTTACCCAATATGTTACCAAGTCCTATGTATATATTTATGCTTAATGCAAGCTGCTGTTTGTGTAGAGTGTCACAAATCAATCATTTCGGTGGTTGTGTTTCATTTGGGATGCTCACTTTTTGAGATATGAGAACATATATGATCTGCTAAATGTATATGCCACATAAAAAAAAAAAAAAGTTAATTTGAAGGCTGCATTAAACGTAATAGCAAAAGTAGAGTAAGTTACTGCGGTACCTTATGCGTGTGTCCAGCAGTTCTTTAATCATGGCCACCACCTCATCATCATCCTCAGAAGGAGCTGCAGACATAGGGCATGTACAATATATTTAAAGATCTTGGATTCAGTGAGGATGTCAAGAAGGGAAGGTAACATTTAACCTGTGTCGGCACGTGGAGCATCTGCCTCATTGACAACAGGAAGTCCAGAGGTGAAGAAGTCCATAATGGTGGCGAAGACGTCCGGTTTGATCACTCTCCACTCTGTTTCACCATCAGCCTGAAGGATAAAGAGATATAATGCTTAAAAAATGAAGTTACATTAAAACGCTGTTAAAAATGACAGTTCTTTACCTTAGTAATGGTTATGAAGTCGGGACCGAAGAAGACACTCTTGACTCCATCTATTCTGAACAACTGCCTGAAGAATGAAAACAGCATCAGCACTGACAGGAGCCCAGCAGGATCTGCTATAAACATAGTTCAGCAAAACGCACGGGAACATTCTCACAAATGCATGTCTGGATTTATAGCCACACATAAAACAAACCTAACCGCCTGACAGATCACTGAAATGATATCCATCATTATGGTGTTTGCTCAGTCAAGCAGCAATATTACTCTTGCTCCTGAGACATTCTACAATTTAGGATACATTTCATGTCCATTCATGATAATGGTATTATTTTTTTCTATCAATTTTATTCATAAATGTCATATTTGTCTATTAAGGGATAGCTATTTAATCTATTTAATTTTACAGATCTGAATACTTCAGGTAAACATGTGACCCTGGAGCACAAAACAAGTCTTAAGTAGCACAGTTATATTTGTAGCAATAGACAAAATTACATTGTATGGGTCAAAATTATCTATTTTTCTTTTATGCCAAAAATCATTAGGACATGAAGTAAAGATCATGTTCCATGAAGATATTTTGAACTTAATTTTTGATTAGTAATATTCATTGCTAAGAACTTCATTTGAACAACTTTAAAGGCAATTTTCTCAATATTTAGATTTTTTTTGCACCCTCAGATTCCAGATTTTCAAATAGTTGTATCTCGGCCAAATATTGTCATATCCTAACAAAGCATACATCAATAGAAAGCTTAATTATTCATGATATATAAATCTCAATTTCAAAAAATTGACCCTTATGACTGGTTTTGTGGTCCTGGGTCACTTTGTTTTTCAATTGAGAGAAAGTAAGGTGAAGAAAATTAAGAAAATGTTATATATTTAAACATTAAATAAACATTTAAAAATGTGTTTATTTATTTTATATATATTTAATCTTAAAAATATTTACATATTTTACTCATATCTGGAAGGGTTACTAACGAAGCAACCCCTGCAACTAAAAAATGGTTTATTACAGCCCCATGCATTCCTTCAGAATTTCAGATTAACCTCATCAAGAAAATAACATAGTGATGCCATTAAAATTAATTAGTAAAAATGGTGAAACTGTTGACTATGTTACCTGTCAGCTAGGTTAGAGCCAATCAGACCAGAATATCATAAAGAGATATGAACAGGTTCTTATGATTTGGATCCATAAACAACAACCAAGAACACCTATGATAGTGTGCAGTGACTTTTGAACAGACAACCACCATCAGAAATTCAGTCACTACTGGTGCAGAAATCATTTAAATTGACTCTAGATTTCTTACTGTTAAAAAGAATAACTTCTCCTGTAGATCATAATATGAATTATGACTGATGATGCATTAACAATTAATCAGAAAATGCAGTGCAAAAAGTGTGTCCTCTGGCTGAAATACAAACTCTACCTTGCCAAGGGTGAACAATAAGCATCTCGAGGTCCAGCGAAGTCCATAGTCCCTGACTCCAGCACCCCACGACCAGGAAGAAACTTCAGGCTGTTTGGGTTCGGAGTGTCTTGGGTCTGAATAAACATGTTTCTGACTGATGAGAGGAAAGAAATGTTACGATCCATTCCAACCAAACACTTTACAGTAACATGCTAACACTTACTAAACGTAGTGCTTGTTTGTTGTGGAATGGGACTTCTGGACACTTTGTGAAGAGATGGTCTGATGAAGCCTGTCCCATGGTAACTGCACACAGGGTACCTTTGAACACAGTGAATTATAATGTATTCAAATTCAACTGTACTGATTTTCATAATAGAGCATTTTTCTGATATTCCCTACTAAAACATATAGAAGTGCCTTTACAAAAAATATTATTGTTATATTCAATAATATAATAATACTCTATAATAAAATTATATTCTATTAATGTAATGTATTGTTCTTATATTATATTATTATTATTAATGGTAGTCATAGTTTCTAACAAATTACTACTACATAATACTTAGTCAAATAAAACTTAGGTAAGTTGGCATGAATGCAAGGGTCCATGCTTGACAAACATCCCGTTATTATTGTGGTTTTTAAGGTTTCAACTATATTTTGGAGGAGATTATCATTTTTGTAACGAGAGGTTTGCAGTAACTTTGTCTAGAAAACGAACAACATATGTTCAAAAGTGTACAAAACTGTTAATAACAGTGCATTAACTTATGAATATTCATGATATTATTTGTCCAATAAGTACCCTGTCATCTGCGTCATCAGACCTTGTCAGTGACACTGTAAATATTACGAAACTCTTTATAACGCAAATGCTTCACGCGACTCTAAGCACCTGAAGGACATTACATATAACCCCCACTGACACAGAAACACAAAGCAGCATAGCACAGTAACGACTCACGATTTTGTTAAAAGTGCAGATAAACTCCTTCCAACCCCGATGCTCCTGTACGCCGCCATGCTTGTGAGGGCAGGAAGACTTTGAGACGTCACATCCTGGATCTTATGCGGGGCAGAAGTCAGACAGATTTTAACAACAAAAATATTAAGGCTAGAAGGGATACGTATGGTGCTACTGTAGGGTGACCATACGTGCCATTTTCCCAGGACGCGTCCTAGCCAGGATTTCTATATTGCTTTGATTCAAAGTACCTCGAGATACGTTTCGAAAACATAAGGAACCGATGTCATACACCGATCGGTCTGCACACGCAAACAAAGCCAAATCCTAGATATTTTAGGCAATATAGAAATCCTGGCCAGGACGCGTCCTGGGAAAATGGCACGTATGGTCACCCTATGCTACTGGGCATGCGCACATCAATACAGCGTCATTTTTGTCACACTGTACAACAATAGTTACTATTTTTTCATTCCTGTAAGGGGTATGTTTAGGGTTGGGGTAGGTGTAGATGTTAATAAAACACAATCTAATAGGTAGAAAATTAATTTCATTGTTCATTTCCGGTCGGGAATCCCTTCTAGCCACAACCCAAAAATATTGTATATTTAGGCCCAAAAGTTCTCCGTTTCAAACTGCACCTAACATACTTTCCACAGAATCGGTGTGATATGTTTTATACTGTAAAACTTGTATGTGTTACATTAATAGAGATAAGGGTGAATGTGCAGAAAACTGATTACAATAAATTCCACAAAATCCCACCACTATTCCTTAAGGAACATTTCTAATCTAAACCTGCTGAATCGTGGCACTTGAACTAAACAACCCGTTTGAATGATTCGCAAAATGAAACTGAATAGCTCACTATTTCCTAAATCCTATTGGATTTTCTGTTTGTCTTGAAGGATTGTATTAGATTTATAGAATGCTATTATGCTATTGTTGAGTTATTTAAAATAACCTCAAGATATAAAACTTGTGTTTGTAAAAATGTCCACAGGAAATGGGTTTCCTCTTGTCAGTATTTGTTCCAGATAGGCTGTCAGGTTGTGTGGGGATTTTTTTTCAATGATTTTTCAGGTTACATCATTATGCCAATAGATGGTGACTGTCTTACACATTTTAATAAGCCCAGAATCTATATTACACACCCAAAAATTGTTTAAAGACATGGAGCCAATGGGGAGTTATTATTGATAAATAAATTATACAGTGGCACCCTCTAGTGACTGAGAAATGCAATGTATATGTATATTAATATTATTATAATTAAAGCTGCATTCCGTAACTTTTTGAGCAAGTACATAACCAGCCAGTGTTCAAAACTATCGCCTTACTTAATGGTTAGCTTATAATAATGTTTTCTAATTTGAGTGGTAGAGGTAGGTTTTTGCGGGAAATTCGAGCATGGCACTGCGTCATTAAGTTATTAAGAAGTTGTCCCGGCTAGTAGGCTATAGCATGTGAGGATCCTGCAGGTGGCAGTTCGTTTAGCCTTTTTTCACAGCAGCTGGAATAATTAAATGTATCATTTTGATGGCGGATTGTAATCCATAAAGGATTATGCGGTTATGAAACACATATGAATGAAATTAAATTATATTCCAGTTTTAAATGTGCTTCTGATTACAGATAGCCTTTAGAGTTTACACAAGACTTGTATCTTAAAGAGAACCAGTTTGAAGGGAGCATAGTTTGCTTTTTGGGTTAAAAGAATTATATGAATAAAATTAGAATGGTATGACAATTAGATTAAACTGAACAGAAATTGAAATCTACATGCTAATGCACACTATACTTGTAGGAGCTAAATTAAGAGTGTAGCCCTTTAAGAAACCTGGGGCACATTCAATCTCAATTCAGTTCAAGTTTATTTGTATAGCGCTTTTTACGATACAATCGTTGCAAAGCGCTTTACAGGAAATTAAGTTTCTACAATATATTTATACATTGTAGAAACTTAATATATTAACTAGTCTAGAGGTCATGAATGCATGAACTAGCTTTTCTGCATCAGAAACAGGTAACATGTTCCGTAGCTTGGCAATGTTTCTAAGATAGAAGAATGCTGTTTTTGTAACATTGGAAATATGTTTTTCAAAAGACAAGTTGCTGTCTAATATAACACCCAGATTTTTGACTGTAGAGGAAGTAACAGGACATCCGTCTAGTTGCAAATTGTAATCCCAAGAGATTCTGTGTACTGTTATTTGGTCCAATAAGTAATATCTCTTTCTTATCTGAATTTAATAGGAGAAAATTATTGGTCATCCAATCTTTTACATTTTTAATGTAACACACTCAGTTAACTTGGATAATTTAGAAGTTTCATCTGGTCTTGTTGAGATATATAGTTGAGTATCATCAGCATAGCAATGGAAACTAATCCCGTATTTTCTAATAATATTACCAAAGGGCAACATGTATACTGAAAACAGCAGAGGACCTAGGACAGATCCTTGTGGTACTTCATACTTTACTGGTGATAATTGAGATGACTCCCCGTTTAAATAAACAAAGTGGTAGCGATCGGACAGGTAGGATCTAAACCATCTTAAAGCCTGCCCTTGAATACCTGTATAGTTTTGTAATCGATCTACGAGTATGTCATGATCTATAGTGACGAACGCAGCACTAAGATCAAGTAAAACTAGCAATGAGATGCAGCCTTGGTCTGATGCAAGAAGCAAGTCATTTGTAATCTGAACAAGTGCAGTTTCTGTGCTATGGCGGGGCCTGAAACCTGACTGAAATTCTTCACAGAGATCATTTTTTTGCTAGAATGAGCACAATTGAGCAGACACAACTTTTTCTAAAATTTTTGACATAAACGGAAGATTTGAGATGGGTCTGTAATTTGCCAGTTCACTAGGATCTAGTTGTGGCTTCTTAATAAGAGGCTTAATAACTGCCAGCTTGAATGGTTTAAGGACGTGACCTAAAGATAACGATGAGTTAATAATATTGAGAAGCGGTTCTTCTGCTACAGGTAACTCTTTCAGTAATTTAGTGGGTACAGGATCTAATAGGCATGTTGTTGGTTTAGATGCGGTGATAAGTTTATTTAGCTCTTCCTGTCCTATAGTTGTAAAGCACAGCAGTTTTTCTTTGGGTGCGGTGAATGAAGCTGAAGTACTAGACGCCGTAGAATCTACATTAGTTATTGTATTTCTGATGTTATATATTTTATCAGTGAAGAAATTCATAAAGTAATTTCTATTAAACTGTGAGGGAATATTTAGATCGGGTGACGTCTGGTTATTTGTTAGTCTAGCCACTGTGCTAAATAAAAACCTTGGATTATTTTGGTTATTCTCTATGAGTTTGCAGATATGCTCGGTCCTGGCAGCTTTTAGAGCCTGTCTATAGCTGGACATACTGTTTTTCCACGCAATTCTAAAAACTTCCAAGTTATTTTTTCTCCATTTGCACTCAAGATTACGAGTTTCTTTCTTGAGAGAATGGGTATAACTGTTGTACCATGGTGCAGCATGTTTTCCTCTAACCTTTTTTAATTTGATGGGAGCAACAGTTTCTAATGTATTAGAGAGGATAGTGCCCATGTTGCTAGTCATTTTGTCAAGTTAATTTGTATTTATGGGTACACAGAGCAGCTGAGATAAATCAGGCAGGTTATTTGTGAATCTGTCTTTAGTGGCTGGAACAATAGTTCTGCCCGGACGATAACTTGGGGCCCTACAGTTAATATCAGTAATACGCAGCATGCACAATACAAGGAAATGGTCAGTAACATCATCACTTTGAGGTACGATATCTATATCAGTAAGATCAATTCCATGCGATATAATTAAATCTAGCGTGTGATTATAACGATGAGTGGGCCCGGTGACATTTTGCTTGACTCCAAAAGAGTTTATTAGGTCAGTAAACGCAAGTCCTAGTGCATCATTTGGATTATCAACATGAATGTTAAAATCTCCGACAATTAGCGCTTTACCAGTATTAACCAATAGGTCTGAGAGGAAATCTGCAAATTCTTTTAGGAAATCTGTATATGGCCCTGGCGGTCTATACACAGTAGCCAGAGCAAGAGATAGGACAGATTTCTTTTGCATATCTGACAGTGTAACATTAAGCATAAGTATTTCGAATGAGTTAAAACTGTATCCTGTTTTCTGAGTAACATTGAGAATATCACTATATATTGTTGCGACACCGCCGCCACGACCAGTCTGACGGGGCTCATGCTTATAACAGTAGCTTGGTGGAGTAGACTCATTTAGACCAATATAATCATTTGGTTTAAGCCAGGTTTCAGTCAAACAGAGTACATCAAAACTATTATCTGTGATCATTTCATTTACAATTACTGCTTTAGGTGTGAGTGATCTAATGTTTAGGAGCCCAAGCTTTAAAAACAGTTTTTGTTAATTTATTTTGCATTTTTCTGGTTTAATCACGATCAGATTTTTTCTAGATCCTGCCTTAAATTTATATTTTGACCTCACTATTCGGGGAACAGACACAGTATGTATAGATTGGACAACGCAATTACTTCTATCATTTAAGTGGATAGAACAAAAGTCAGCATAGCAGTTATTAGTCAGATGGAGCGTAGCGTCCTGGAGATGTTGTCCGACAGGAGTTCCGCTCCGACTCTGCTGGGGTGCAGGCCATCAGCACGGAAAAGCCTAGGATGCTCCCAGAAAAGATTCCAATTATTAACAAAGAGCCGTTTCTGTTCTTTACACCATGACAATAACCATTCGTTTAAAGCAAACAGTCTACTGAACCTTTCGTGTCCTCGTCGGTACGTGGGAAGCGGTCCTGACACGATGATCGTCGTCGCGGGCGATGTGCTGTGTACCGTCTCGATCAGGCTCCTGAAGTCCCTCTTCAGTGTCTCCATCTGCCACAGCTTGGTGTCGTTCACGCCCGCATGCAGCACGACCGCTCCGATGCTCTCGTCATCCTTCAGGATCGCGGGTATCTGCGCAGAAACATCGAGAACACGAGCACCAGGGAAACAGTGTGTGTGCACTTTACCTTCAGCTAACATAGCATGGACGTGCCGGACGATGGAGTCTCCGACGATCACAGCGTCACATTCCGTCTCGTGGAGGGGGTCGAAGCGGTTTCGGGTGGAGATCTCGAAGACCGGAATCGGCGGAGGGGGAGATGATGTAGCCAGAGGTCTGGCTCGCGTCTTCCGCTGCTGCCGCACCCAGGGTCCGTGGTGTCCCAGCGCCGGAGTGAAGGACATCTGAGAAGATCGCGTCCTGGGTGCACGGGGCCTGTGCAGAGAAACACACGGAGTAGAGGTGGTGGGAGTGTTAGCAGCGCTCTGTATACTTACCCCGGACCTGTGAGCGTCAGCCCGGGATGTTTCCAGCGCAGTTTGCCACTCTCTCAGCTGGGCCTGTCTCTCCAGCAGCTCGTTGATCTGCTTCTCCACGGCCTCCAGCTCCAGCTGAACCGAATGCAGCTCGAACGCGTCCTCACCTGCACTCAAAGGTAGACACAAATCCGCCATTAAAGTAAGTAGCAGTGGAACAATGGTTATGTGTGTGAATAGGGTATTAGCTGTGTTAGCGCGCCTAGCGGCCGCCACGTTACCAGTGCTAACGGGCTATAAGCTAATAGCAGACTCGGGAAATCAAAATAGAACTAGTGATAACAAGGCGCCCTGATTGTTTTTGTTGTAGAATGCGATAGGGGATATATTCACACGTTATAGAAACGAAAAATTATGGTGTATAAAATTGATTTTAAGAAATAAAATAGACATCATTTCTAAGTTTATCTGGAATGATAAATGTCCCAGAATTAGACTTACAACACTGCAACATCCTAATAGCGCAGGAGGACTGGCTGTACCAAATTTTGAATTATATTATTGGTCGTTCCAGCTTAAGGCCCTTCATAATTGGGTTGATCCTCAATCTACAGTTTCATGGAGGGTGATTGAAGCTGACAAGGTTAAACCAAATAGACTTCAAGATATTTTATTTACTGGCACAGGAAAAAAAGGGGATAATTATAAATTTGGTCCGGTTGTGGCTAACTCTATTAAAATCTGGAAAACGGTTGAACGTCGGATAGGTGGACCCTTCAAATTCTGTAACAGTACACCTTTATGGCACAATTTGAACTTTGTATGTGGAAATCGTCCATTTGTCCAACCCTCTTGGTCCTCTTTAGGTGTGAACACGTGCGGTGATATGTATGATAACCAGGGCCTCTGTTCATTTCAGGCATTGAGAGCCAAATTTTGTCTACCAGCATCTGCATATTTTGTTTTTCTTCAATTACGTTCTGCTCTCAAAGCGTATGGCGTTCCTTGGTCTTCTTCCATTTCCTCTCATCCTATGCGGGACTGGATTGCACCATCGGCTGGTCGGCCATCTGTTTCCTTAATATATAATAAAATTATTGATTGTATTACAAAACCTCTTTCTATTAAAACTATTTGGAATAGGGAATTATCTGATCTTAATTTATCTGTCGACTGGGAGAGAGTGTGGTCTAATCTCAGCTTAACATCTAAAAATCTGGCTCATCATCTTATTCACTTCAAAGTCATTCACAGAGCATACATAACTCCTTACAAAAGATTTAAAATGAAACTGCAGTCAAATTTGAACTGCCATATATGTAACACTACATCATCAGGCACTTTTCTGCATATGTTTTGGGAATGTCCTGTCGTCATCAGTCTATGGACACATGTAAACCTGGTTTTGTCATCATTACTGAGAATTGATTGGTCTGTTAACCCAAGTTTATGTCTTCTTAATGATGATTCTGATCTCTGTATTAGTTCAATGCAAAAGAGAATGTTGTTTGCTGGTTTTACAGCTGTGAAGAAGACAATAATTCAGAACTGGTTTACACCACACATGTGTAGAGAGGCATATTGGATCCGTAGCCTCCTGCAAATTGTCTCATGTGAATGTACAACGGCGCGAGTCGGTGGGGCCAGGCCTTCAACCATTGAGGCTTGGCAGTGTTTTTTGTTGAATATACGTAATTATTTAAAGGAGTAACTTTTGTGTTCTTGTTGTCCTTCCCTCTCTCCCTCCCTTTTGATTGAACCTTGAGATGTTGAGTATGTGTCTGCTGTTTTGTTTTGTTTTATTTTGGATATTATGTTGTGTTGTGTGTGAAAAAAATAATAAAAAATTGTTGATAACAAAAAAAAAAAGAAATAAAATAGACGATAAAGAAATAACTTGACGGAGCTCAATCTCAAAACACGCGTCAGCAACAAACAGGAATCTCACACCAGTGCCCAACGTTTTGCTACAGTTTCAGGGTTGAACTACATGTTTCCTGGAAACGGTGTGCAACAGGGTTTGAGATATGTTTTCTCTTGTTTGGTGGGTGTGTCAAAAATGTCAGCCCAATCAGCAGCAACATGTATACAGGTGCATCTCAATGAATTAGAATGTCATGAAAAAGTTCATTTTTTCTTGTAAGTTATTTCAAAAAGTGAAACGTTCATATATTTTAGATTCATTGCATGTAACGTAAAACATTTCAAAAGTCTTTTTGTTTTAATTTTGATGATTAGAGCTTACAGCTCATGAAAGTCAAAAATCAGTATCTCAAAATATTAGAATATTTACATTTGAGTTTCAATTAATGACCATCCATACAGTATAAATTCCGGGTATCTCTTGTTCTTTGAAACCACAATAATGGAGAAGACTTGGCAATGATCCAGAAGACAAACATTGACGCCCTCCACAAAGAGGGTAAGTCACAGAGGGTCATTACTGAAAGGTGTGGCTGTTTACAGAGTGCTGTATCAAAGCACATTAAATGCAAAGTTGACTGGAAGGAAGAATTTGGGTAGGAAAAGGTGCACAAGCAAGAGGGATGACTGCAAGCTTGAGAATACTGTCAAGCAAAGCTGATTCAAACACTTGTGAGAGCTTCACAAGGAGTGGACTGAAGCTGGAGTCAGTACATCAAGAGTCACCACTCTGAGACGTCTTCAGGAAAAGGGCTGCCAAGCCATTTCTGAACCAGAGACAACGTCAGAAGCGTCTTACCTGGGCTGTGGAGAAAAATAACTCAGTGGTCCAAAGTTCTCTTTTCTGATGAAAGTAAATTTTGCATTTCATTTGGAAATCAAGGTCCCAGAGTCTGGAGGAAGAGTGGAGAGGCACAGAATCCATGTTGCTTGATGTCCAGTGTGAAGTTTCCACACTCAGTGATGATTTGGGCTGCCATGTCATCTGCTGGTGTTGGTCCACTGTGTTTTCTGAAGTCCACAGTCAACGCAGCCATCTACCAGGTAATTTTAGAGCACTTCATGCTTCCTTCTGCTGACAAGCTTTATGGAGATGCTGATTTCATTTTCCAGCAGGACTTGGCACCTGCCCACACTGCCAAAGGTACCAAAAGCTGGTTCAATGACCATGGTGTTACTGTGCTTGATTGGCCAGCAAACTTGCCTGACCTGAACCCCATAGAGAATCTATGGGGTATTGTCAAGAGGAAGATGAGAGACACCAGACCCAACAATGCAGATGACCTGAAGGCCACTGTCAAAAAAAACCTGGGCTTCCATACCACCTCAGCAGTGCCATAAACTGATCACCTCCATGCCAAGCCGAATTGAGGCAGTAATTAAAGCAAAAGGAGCCCCTGCCAAGTATTGAGTACATATACAGTAAATTAACATACTTTCCAGAAGGCCAACAATTCACTAAAAAAAAAAATTGTTATTGGTCTTATGAAGTTTTCTAATTTGTTGAGATAGTGAATTGGTGGGTTTTTGTTAAATGTGAGCCTAAATCATCACAATTAAAAGAACCAAAGACTTAAACTACTTCAGTCTGTGTGCATTGAATTTATTTAATACACGAGTTTCACAATTTGAGTTGAATTACTGAAATAAATGAACTTTTCCATGATATTCTAATTTATTGAGATGCACCTGTATAAACCACATGGTATTAAAGAGACAGCTCGCACAATGGGTCCAAGTGAAGTCGTTTAATATGTGTCTGCTGCAGCTCGGTATACGCAACAATTGAAGATATTAGAAGACATGTTTGTTGTAAGAGTTTTATAGTAAAATAGCATATCAACATGATGATGATGATGAATTTGTAAGTAAATGTAATTAACATCAAAATAAATTCAAAAGAGCAAATATATTGTTTGCACATGTTTATTTACATTAAAGGCAAAATAACTGAAATAATAAGAGCACAAGTATAGATCTGGAACTTCTTTAAGTCTGTCTAAATTTCATGTAGTAATTGCAATGTCTTCTGGTCCATATCCTTTCCTTAGGAAGGTGTGCTAGACACTGATTAATGTAACATAAAAATACTATACATATTCATATATTTTGCTATTGTATTGTGGAGTGACACTTTCATAAACTTTTCTATGCTCCTCTGATTATATAATGGTAAATATTACAATATCATAGCACAACAACAGTGATCAGCAATAATGATAAGCCTAATACTCACAATAAAAATAATAAGGTCATATAGATCGTAACACAGTCTCGGAGGTAAGAAGTAGATTATCCTTCAGCTGAAATGTTTGTCTTTTCATCCTGAAATGTGAGGCAAATGTTGGATCACAATAATTAGGAACCACAGTTTCCACAAATCCCTTCACTCGACTGGGATGTACTCATTTATTCTGGAGGGCAAGGGCAGTGACTGTAACATCGAGCATATTTTGCAGTATTAAACACGTATTTATACCAATTTCATTAGGCTCCGAAAATTCTTCAAAAAGAACACAAAGAATGGCCTTCTCAGCTGCCTTAGTTGCCATAGTTAATACACAGGATAAAAGAAATATGATAGACAATGATATTGATTTACCTTTTAATATGTCAGAATTAAAGAAAGCTGTTTTAAATGTAAAGAAAACATCTCCGGGAAAAGATAATATCTGTTTTACAATGTTAGCTCACATGGAGGATAGTATGCTTGATGTAATTTTAAAACTTTTTAATACAATATGGAAAACAGGAAAAAATCCCTACAGTATGGAAGCAGTCTGTTATAGTACCAATTTTAAAACCTGGAAAAGATTTGTCTAATCCCTCAAGCTATATAGATCAATAACATTAACCTCTCAGTTGGGGAAAACAATGGAAAGGATGGTAACAGATCGACTAACATTCATTTTAGAAAAGGAAAACTTGCTTTCACCATATCAAAATGGATTCCGAAAGGGAAGAAATACTATGGATGCTATTTTATGTCCATCCTGCTTCAATGACTACCATCCAGTAGCACTCACTCCTATTCCCATGAAGTGCTTTGAACGGCTAGTCATGCAACACATCAAGTCTGTCCTCCCCCCCTCCCTGGACCCCTTCCAGTTTGCATATAGGTCCAACCGCTCGACCGATGATGCCATCGCCACTGCCCTCCACCCAGCCCTCACACATCTGGACAAAAAAGACTCATATGTCAGGATGCTGTTCATAGACTTCAGTTCAGCATTCAACACAATCATCCCTCAGCAGCTCACTCACAAATTGGTCCAGCTGGGGCTCAACACCTCTCTGTGCAACTGGCTGTTGGACTTTCTGACCGGAAGACCTCAGGCAGTACGGGTCGGCATTAACACATCCAGCACCATCACACTGAACACAGGGGCCCCCCAAGGATGTGTGCTGAGCCCCCTCCTCTTCACTCTGCTGACCCACGACTGCACACCGTCACACAACTCTAGCCTTTTCATTAAGTTTGCGGATGACACGACTGTGGTGGGTCTCATTAGCAACAGAGATGAGACAAACTACAGGAGCGAGGTGAGCCGCCTGGCCGGGTGGTGCAGGGACAACAATCTCTCTCTGAATGTGGAAAAGACAAAGGAGATTGTTGTTGACTTCAGGAGAGTGCACACTCAGCATGCTCCTCTGACCATCAACGGTGCGACTGTGGAGAGAGCGAGCAGCACCAAGTCCCTGGGTGTGCACATCACAGAGGACCTCTCCTGGACTAACAACACTGCGGCACTGGCCAAGAAAGCACAGCAGCGTCTCTACTTCCTCCGCAAACTCAGAAGAGCCAGAGCCCCGAAGCCCATCATGTGCACCTTCTACAGAGGCACCATCGAGAGCATCCTGACTAGCTGCATCATTGTGTGGTATGTCGCCTGCAACGCGTCCTGCCGCAAGTCCCTTCAACGGATAGTGGAGCAGCTGAGAAGATCGTTGGTGTCTCTCTCCCCTCCCTCCAGGACATCTACAGTACCCGTCTCACCCGCAAAGCCCTCAGCATTGCAGGTGCTGCTTCTTCACACAGCTTCTTCAGTCTGCTGCCATCAGGAAGGAGACTGCGGAGTCTCCAGGCGAGGACCAGCAGACTGAAGGACAGCTTCATCCATCAGGCTGTCAGGAAGCTGAACTCCCTCCCGTTCTTGCCCCCCCCTCTTTTACCCCACGCAACACTGAACTCTGACACTACGAAGAAATTAAGAGACACTACATTTTTGAAGAAATTGATCACAATATAGGAAAATCATTATATGCAGATGATGGGGCACTTTGGATAGGGGGAAGAAATGTGGAATATATGCAAAAGAAAATGCAGACAGTAATTATTGCAGTGGAAAAGTGGTCACATAAGTGGGGTTTTAAAATATCAGCAACAAAATCACAGGTAATTTGTTTTGCTAAGAAAATTGTATTAAAGTTAAATGACCAAGAACTTGAACAAGTTAGGGTAATTAGATTTCTTGGGGTTCTTTTAGATGAAAAACTGACATGGAAACAGCAAATTGATAAAATTAAATTAGAATGTAAGAAAATTAATAATGTGTTTCCTGTAGCTTTCCTGTAGCCCAAATGGTAGAGCATGGTGCTAGCAATGCCAAGATCACGGGTTCGATTCCCAGGGAAAGCAAGAGCTGATAAAATGTAAAAAACTGTAACTTGAATACAATATAAGTCGCTTTGGATAAAAGCGTCTGCTAAATGCATAAATGTAAATGTAAATGTATTGCGTTGCTTGTCTGGACTAGATTGGGGAGCAACTAGGTCTTCATTGAGAAAGATATACTGGGCTCTTATAAGGTCAGCATTTGACTATGGGTGTATAGCTTATATGTCAGCATCAGAAACATACTTAAAGAAATTAGACATAGATCAAGCTCAAGCACTCGGAATATGTAGTGGTGCATTTAAATCATCTCCAGTAGCGGCTTTACAGGTAGAAATTAGGGAGATGCCACTAAGCATTAGAAGACTTAAACTTGTGCTTGCGTATTGGGTTAACATACAAGGGCATAATGAGTTACACCCTACAAAGGCAATCATACAAGAGTGTTGGGAACATAATAAATCAAATTTTAGGAGTTTTGGATGGATAGGAGATGCAAAAGCAAGGAAGGCATGTTTATATACAATATTGTCTAATAGTTCCATACTCTGAAATTCCCCCTTGGAAATGTATAATGCCATTAATTGATTTGCAATTACAGGAAGAAATAAAAAGTAAATCGAAGCTTATGCCTGTCTGGTGTATAGTTAAAAATTATATGGAGTTGCATTTCACCAATAAAATAATTGTATTTACAGATGGTCGCACAGGTGCTGCAGTATACATCCCACTTCTCTTTGGCACTCAACGGAGGCGGTCGCATTTTTCACTCCCCGTCCTCGCCCTTATTTTCCCTCCCTGCCTGCTCTCTTGTCTCGTCTCGTAATACTTGAGAGACTCTCTCTGCGTTGCTCTCCAAAACTGGAAAAAAATCATGGATTTGATCAACTGGTCTCTCAACGCAATTGACACCATCTTCTCAACGAGAAGCTCGGGTTCGGGGGAACCTGACTGCCCTGACGGAACGTTCGCAGCTGGCTACACGATGGACGCGTGGGAGAGATGGAGAATCGTGTGTTTGGCGGCTCTTTCCGTGGAGGACATTGAAGATATCTACCTATTCGGAACCATGATAACAGGTCTTCTGCTGATTGGATTAGGCTTTGCCCTGGGTTATCGAAGAATTCAGAAAACGGGAACAGCTGTCCAAAGCCTCACAAGGCTGCCCGTCATGTTTGAAGCAGTGGGCAGAGCGGTCAGCATTGAGACTGAGACTATTAAATCAAATCAAATCAAATCAAATCACTTTTATTGTCACATCACCACAGCACAAGTGCCTTGGTGAGTGAAATTCTTGAGAGCGTGCTCCAAACAGTGCAAAAAACAAAACAGTTTACATATAGACAGTACATATTTACAGACTGTACAGAAGACAATGTGCAAAATACACATACACATACTCAATACACACAGTGTACTATAAAGACAGTCTTAGTTATCAATACACTATGTACACATTTTACATTATGTACACATCTAAACATTGTGATATGTTAAGGGCAACAGATTATAGATTTACAACAGATTAGTTGTGCAGTAGATAGTTGTACAAAGGTGAAACAGATTATACATATGCAATGTCGTGGGTGTGCATTGTATGGTATCCAGTGATAGCAGATAGGTTGTATTATTGCAGTGTGTGCGTGTAGTCCAGTGGACGGCGGTAAAGTGCAGTGTGTGGCATGTTGTGTGAGTGGGAGTGTGATGTAGGGTGAATTAGTTCTGTCTGTTCATTTGCCTGATAGCCTGAGGGAAAAAGCTGTCCCTCAGTCGGCTAGTGCGGGATCGGATGCTGCGGAGACGTCTCCCTGAGGGCAGCAGAGAGAGCAGTCTGTGGGATGGATGGCTGGAGTCCTTGATGATCCTCCTGGCTTTCCTTATACACCGCCTGGTGTAGATGTCCTGGAGGGAGGGAAGCTCACCTCCAACGATGTGGCGGGCAGTTCGCACAACTCTTTGCAGAGCTTTGCGGTTGCCAGCGGTGCTGTTTCCAAACCAGGCGGTGATGCAGCCGGTCAGGATGCTCTCCACAGTGCAGGTGTAGAAGGATCTGAGGATGCTGGGGCTCATTCCAAACTTCCTCAGCCGTCTCAGGAAGAAGAGGCGCTGATGTGCCTTCTTCAGCACTGCGTCTGTGTGAGTGGACCATGTGAGATCCTCGGTGATGTGAACGCCGAGGAACTTAAAGCTGTTTACCCTCTCCACAGGTGTCCTGTCGATGGAGATGGGTGTGTGTTCTCTGCTCTGTCTCCTGAAATCCACCACCAGCTCCTTGGTCTTGTCGATGTTGAGTGAGAGGTGGTTCTCCTGGCACCATTTAGTCAGGGTACTCACCTCCTCTCTGTAGGCCGTCTCATCGTTGTCGGTGATCAGGCCTATTACCGTTGTGTCATCGGCAAATTTGACGATGACGTTGGAGCTGTGTGTAGCTGTACAGTCGTGTGTGTACAGGGAGTACAGGAGTGGGCTGAGAACGCAGCCCTGCGGGGCACCAGTGTTGAGGATCAGCGGAGATGAAGTGTTGTTGCCCATTCTGACCACCTGACTTCTGCCTGTCAGGAAGTCCAGGATCCAGCTGCACAGAGATCTGTTCAGTCCCAGAGTCTGGAGCTTCTCAACCAGTGTGGCAGGCACTATGGTGTTAAATGCTGAACTATAATCCACGAACAGCATCCTCACATAGGTGTTCTTATTTTCCAGGTGGGAGAGAGCCGTGTGCAGGGTGAAGGCAATAGCGTCGTCTGTGGAACGGTTTCTGCGGTATGCAAATTGTAGTGGGTCCAGTGAGGCAGGCAGCACAGAGCAGATGTGGTCTCTGATGAGCTTCTCAAAACACTTGCTGAAGATGGGTGTCAGAGCAACGGGCCTCCAGTCGTTCAAGCATGTGATTTTATTTTTCTTTGGTATGGGCACAATGGTGGATTTTTTGAAGCATGAGGGAACCACAGACAGAGAGAGGGACAGATTGAAGATGTCTGTAAAAACCCCGGCTAGTTGGTAAGCGCATGCTTTGAGCACACGGCCTGGGATGCCATCCGGGCCCACAGCTTTGCGGATGTTCAACCGTTTGAAGGATCGAGTTACATCCGCGACAGAAAGGGATAGTGGACTCACCTCTTCTGCAGCAGCCGTGGGAGCGCACTCTGTGTGGGCAGTGTTATGAGCCTCGAAACGAGCATAAAAGTTATTCAGCTCATCCGGTAGAGAGGCGGCAATGTTCACAGTGGCTGGTTTATTCCCTTTAAAGCCTGTGATGTTGTTGATGCCCTGCCACATGCTTCTTGGGTTGTTGTTGTTGAATTGTTCTTCAACTTTGTTTTTGTATTGTCGTTTGGCTGCTTTGATGGATCTCCTGAGATCGTAACTGGTTTGTTTCCGATCGTCAGTGTTTCCGGATTTAAAGGCAGATGTCCGCGCTGACAAGGCTGATCGAACATCGCTGTTAATCCACGGTTTTTGGTTGGGGTAGATGCGTATTGTTTTGGTCGGAATTACATCCTCTATACACGTCCGTATGAAACACGTTACAGAATCTGAGTACTCCTCTATGTCACCATCAGATGCTTCCCGGAACATGTCCCAGTCCACGTGATCAAAACAGTCCTGAAGTATAGCGTCCGATTGGTCCGACCAGCATTGAACTGTCCTGAGGGCGGGTGCTTCTCGTTTCAGTTTCTGCCTGTAAGCAGGCAGAAGCAGAACGGAGGAGTGATCAGATTTGCCGAAAGGTGGGCGGGGGAGGGATTTGTAAGCGTCCCGGAAGGGGGAGTAGCAATGGTCCAGTACACGATCACCACGTGTGTTGATGGTGATGTGCTGAAAGTATTTTGGAGCTATTGTTCTGAAGTTGGCTTTATTAAAGTCCCCCGTAATAACAAACGCTGCATCTGGGTGCGCGGTTTCCTGCTCGCTTATATTCCCGTACAGTTCCCTGAGTGCCTGGTCTGTGTTGGCTTGAGGGGGAATGTATACAGCCGTGATTATGATCGCTGTAAATTCCCTCGGTAACCAGAATGGTCTACACAGAAGCGTATGAAATTCCAGATCAGGGGAGCAGAAGGATTTAATACAGTGTAGGTTCCTTTCATCACACCACGAGTTGTTGATGTAGAAACAAACGCCCCCACCTTTGCTTTTCCCGGTGAGCTCTTTCGTTCTGTCCGAGCGGTGCACGGAGAAGCCCGTGAGCTCGATGGCTGAGTCTGGAACCATTGCAGACATCCAGGTTTCTGTGAGGCAAATAACGCAGCATTCCCTTGTTTCTCGTTGGTATGAGATGCGCGCACGCAGTTCACAGAGTTTGTTATCCAGTGACTGAACGTTAGCCAGCAAAATGGTTGGGAGAGGAGGTCGAAAGGCACGGCGTCTCAGTCTGACAAGAACGCCAGCTCTCTTCCCTCTTTTCCAGCTGCGTTTCTTTCGTCGTGGTCGTGCGTTCCAGACAAAGGGCTCTGATGCGGTGTCTGTAAACAATCCACCGGCGTTCAGGAACTCAAAGTCCGGTTTGCGTTGCGCGACGTAAGAACCGATGTTTAAAAGCGTGTCTCTATCGTAGACAGTTATACTAACAACATCTAACACGTAAAACAACAAAAAAACAAACAAAACATACGAAAACCTGCAGAGTTTTCTCGGAGCTCGCAACACGGCTGCCATCCTCGGCGCCATCTTGTCCGTCAAGATGGCGGACAAGATGGCCATCTTGGAATCCATGGAATCCATATTAACCGCAATATGGATTCCATCACGGAGAAGCTCACGGCTTTGCAAAGGAAAATTGACGGCCTTGGAGATCAGAATGGACAAAGAGAGTAGCCGTGGAATTGGAATGCGGTTACTCGCCCCAAGACAAAACAACCGCAATCTTATCTTTTTCGGCTCCCCTCTACCAGCTCTGGCCTTGGCCATGGCCGCTGTTGGAAAATCAACCCTGGGAAGAGCACTGCAGTGAGACGCTCTGCGTTCCTCCCCCATTCTACAGACACCTGCTGATTACACATACACACACATACACACATACTGATTACAAACTATTACACATACACACACATATATATGCATTCACTTCCGCACCCCCGATCCCTCGCCTCCGTCGCTTTGAACCGCCAGCCTGACAAGCGGGTCTGTGACTAGCGCCGCTGGGTTAGCTGCTGGACCGGATGGCTGCTTGTTGGAGCTGGATTACCTCCCCTATTGCAAAGTCGTGTGTCTATGGTGTATTATGTGCTTTTGTTGCTGAGGTGTTTTTCCTGTTCTCACACTGTACTCCCCAAGGAGCATAGTCTGGGGGTTATTTTTTTCCTCCTCTCTCTCCTCATGTTATGCTGTATTTTTCTTCAAAAATCCCTGCATTTCACTGCTGATTGTACTCTGTATGATTGTGTATGTGACAAATAAACCTACCTTGACCTTGACCTTGACAATGCGAGGAAAATATTAAAAAGAGAACAACAGATTATCTATCAGTGTATACAGTAGAATTGGTAGCAATTATATTAGGTTTACAATGGATAGAACGAAGAAATAAAAACAATGTAGTAGTTGCATCTGAGAGTTTATCTGCTCTCATAAGTATTGGATCTGGGAAATCATGTAGACTTGACATTTTAAATGAAATATATCAAATAATCCTTAGATTACATAATAATGGTAAGAATGTATCATTTGTCTGGGTTCCTGCGCATGTAGGTGTGAAAGGAAATGAAGAGGTAGATCTTTTAGCAAAACAATCTCTCAAATCCCAAACAATAGATTTACAGGTTAAATTAAGTAAAGCTGAAGCCAAGACTATCATAAAGGTACATGCACAAAATCTATGGCAGGAATACTGGGATATTAATGATACAGGAGGACAGTTTTATAATATTCAAAGCAAAGTCGGTGTAGGAAGAGAAATGGGTAAAAATCGGAGGGAGGAAACAGTCATAACTTGTCTCAAAATAGGGCATACAGGACTCAATAAGACTCTGCATTTAATAGGTAAACACACAAATGGTTTATGTACACATTGTAACCAACCTGAATCAGTAAAACATATAATAACAGAATGTCATGCATATGAAAATAAGAGAATAATATTAAAAGAAGTATTTGAAAAATATAAACTTAAATTTACTTTGGAAAATATACTTGGAAGTACACTAAGGAAAACACATGTACAGTTAATTTCATATCTGAAACAGACAGGTCTACTAGAACGAATATGAAGATAATAGAATAGGATTTATTTATTTATTTTATTTGTTTATTTATTTATTTTTATTTTGTTCCACACTCCAGTCCAGCAGGTGGCGGTAAAGCACCTATTAGCTGGTTTGCCAACCACCAAAAAAAAAAAAAAAATTCAGATGAATATATAACCTTGTATGAAAATACCACATGAACCGTTAATGCAGGATTTGAATTTTTTTTACAAGACGCGAGGGCACAAATTTAGAAGAAAAAGTGATGCTTTTTTACGTATATCAAACAAAAAACACTGCCAAGCGTCAATGGTCGAAGGCTTGGCCCCACCGACTCGCGCCGTTGCACATTCACACGTCACTATTTGCAGGAGGCTATGGATCCAATATGCCTCTCTACACATGTGTGGTGTAAACCAGTTCTGAATAATTGTCTTCTTCACAGCTGTAAAACCAGCAAACAACATTCTCTTTTGCATTGAACTAATACAGAGATCAGAATCATCATTAAGAAGACATAAACTTGGTTAACAGACCAATCGATTCTCAGTAATGATGACAAAACCAGGTTTGCATGTGTCCATAGACTGATGACGACAGGACATTCCCAAAACATATGCAGAAAAGTGCCTGATGATGTAGTGTTACATATATGGCAGTCCAAATTTGACTGCAGTTTCATTTTAAATCTTTTGTAAGGAGTTATGTATGCTCTATGAATGACTTTGAAGTGAATAAGACGATGAGCCAGATTTTTAGATGTTAAGCTGAGATTAGACCACACTCTCTCCCAGTCGACAGATAAATTAAGATCAGATAATTCCCTATTCCAAATAGTTTTAATAGAAAGAGGTTTTGTAATACAATCAATAATTTTATTATATATTAAGGAAACAGATGGCCGACCAGCAGATGGTGCAATCCAGTCCCGCATAGGATGAGAGGAAATGGAAGAAGACCAAGGAATGCCATACGCTTTGAGAGCAGAACGTAATTGAAGAAAAACAAAATATGCAGATGCTGGTAGACAAAATTTTGCTCACAATGCCTGAAATGAACAGAGGCCCTGGTTATCATACATATCACCGCACGTGTTCACACCTAAAGAGGACCAAGAGGGTTGGACAAATGGACTATTTCCGCATACAAAATTAGAACTGTGCCATAAAGGTGTACTGTTACAACATTTGAAGGGTCCTCCTATCCGACGTTCAACCGTTTTCCAGATTTTAATAGAGTTGGCCACAACCGGACCAAATTTATAATTATCCCCTTTTTTTCCTGTGCCAGTAAATAAAATATCTTGAAGTCTATTTGGTTTAACCTTGTCAGCTTCAATCACTCTCCATGAAACTGTAGATTGAGGATCAACCCAATTATGAAGAGCTTTAAGCTGGAACGACCAATAATATAATTCAAAATTTGGTACAGCCAGTCCTCCTGCGCTATTAGGATGTTGTAATGTGGTAAGTTTAATTCTGGGACATTTATCATTCCAGATAAACTTAAAAATTATGGAGTTGATCTCCTTGAAGTAACCTGGAGGGGGAGAAAGAGGCAGCATAGAGAAAACAAATGTAATCGAGGTAACAAATTCATCTTAACAGTGGAGATTCTTCCTTGGAGAGAGACTTTAAGATTCTTCCATCTTTGAATGTCATTTTTGACCTTAACTAAAGTGTTATTAAAATTGTCTCTGGCAATCTTATGATTGTTTCTATATATGGTAATGCCCAAATAGATGAAAGATTCCTTAATAGGGATAAATGAGGGAATAGAAGAATTAACATTAACATTGTTAATTGGCATTAAAGCAGATTTGCTCCAATTTATTTTATATCCTGATAGGCTACTAAAATGATCAAATTCCTTAATTATACTAGAGACTGAAACATCAAAGTGGTCTAAATATAGAATAATATCATCAGCGTATAATGAAATACTATGATTATGATCATGAATCTTAATCGATACTTCAGATTTCCTGATGACTTGTGCTAAGGGTTCAAGAGATAGACAAAACAATAAGGGGGAAAGTGGACACCCCTGCCTCGTTCCCCGCTGTAAAGGGAATGAGGGGGAAATAATATTACCAGTTATGACTGATGCTGCAGGTGAGTGGTATAATGTCTTAATCATAGAAACGAAGTGTTCACCGAAGCCGAATCATTGCAGAACTGCCCACATATAATTCCACTCTAGCCTGTCAAATTCTTTTTCTGCATCAAGTGAAAAGACCGCACAAGGGGTTGGGTGGGGGTCCGCAAAGTCAAGAATGTGAAGGAGTCGACGCATATTGTCAGATGCATTGCGCCCTTGATGAAACCAGTTTGGTCCTCCTTGATCAGACTGTGAATTACCTTCTCCATACGAGAAGCAAAAACTTAAGCATAGATTTTTAGATCACATAGGATAAGCGAAATCGGTCTATAGCTGGAACAATCTAATGGATCTTTCCCTTTTTTAAGAAGTAATGAAATCAGTGATGTTTTTTGATCTCTATGAAATACCCCATGTCCAATTGCAAAATTAAATGAGTTAAGCATAAGTATCCCTACCAGATCCCAAATTTCTAAATATAATTCAGGGGGGAGACCATCTAGACCCGGCGATTTGCCCTTTTGAAGGCTTTTTAGAGAGATGTGGAGTTCCTCCAAACTTAATGGGGCCTCCCAAGATTCTTTATCTATCTGTGAGATCCGAGGCAGTTCCGATTTATCTAAATACTGCTTACAAATTGGTTCATCAAAATCTGTTTCGGCTTTATACAGATTTGTGTAAAAACCTTTAAATATGTCATTAATTGCTACAGGGTTCATGGTGACCTGATCATCCGATGATTTTATTGCGCTAATATATGCCTTAGATTCGCATTCTTTCAACCTAAGGGCCAATAAATTACTAGGTCTCTCTGATTCAAAATAATATTTTTGTCTAGACCTATGTAAAATAAATTCCGCCTTTGAGTGTGAAAGTAAATCATATTCTTCTTTTAAAGAGGACAACTGTGTAGCCTGTTGCTCAGTAAAATGTTGTTTTTGTAGGTTTTGTAATGATTGGATTTTATTTTCCAATTGTGTAAACTGTTGAGTTTTTGCTTTGGCGAGAGTAAAAGAGAAAGATATACAGAAACCTCATATAGCACACTTAGTCGTTTCCCACAGTATTTGAGGATCCACATCAGAGGGCATATTAATTTCAAGAAATTCCTTAATATATTCTTTTAGAGAAGTAATGAAAGTCTGATTACTTAATAATGATACATTAAAGTGCCATCTAGGGGACTTGGCTTTAACATCGGAAAGAGGAACACTGCACAACACAGCAGAATGATCAGATAATAAAATTGGTAATATAGAGATGGAGGAATTAGACGAAATTAAAGATGGGCTGAGAAATATGTAGTCTATCCTAGAGAAAGTCTTGTGTCTATTAGAAAAAAAAGTGAAGTCCTTAGCTTTAGTATTCTGAATTCTCCATAGATCGATTACGTTGAGCTCAGTGATAAATGTATTCAATAATTTAGAGGATGGATTGGCTGTTGTATCAGATTGAGATTTATCTAAAGCAGGATTTATGACAGCATTAAAATCACCACCCACCACTAGAGGGCAATCAATCTCCTCAAGTAGAGTTTTGGAAATCTGTGTAAGGAATGCACTGTCTGTCTCATTCGGACCATAAATAGAGACCAATGCTAACCTATTATTATATATTTTGCATCGGATAAAAACAAATCTACCCTTCTCATCACTACCAAGGTGTTCAATCGTTAAATTTAACTTCCTGTTAACAAGGATAAGCACCCCCTTAGTTTTATTTTGAGCGCAGGAAAAAGCTGCTAATTTGTAATACTTATTCTGGAAATGTGCCACGTCAGATTGTTTTAAATGCGTCTCCTGTATTAAGGCACAGGAAATAGATTTACGGTGTAAATATTCTAACACACGGGTTCGTTTAACAGCAGAATTTAAACCATTCACATTCAGTGATAAAATATTTAGAGTATGCATTGAATATTCATAATCCCAAGATTGTACTCAATAAATGAAAAAAAGCAGAAGCACCTCCATTCTGTAAATAACATGTAAACGCTGATGTGCATTTTAGATACCAAACCTCCTAGATGAAAAATCCCTTTAGAAATAAGGTAAAATAAATAAAAGTATAAATGTCTGCTGTAAAAAATAAAAACAACATAAAAATATGAACAACCCACAACCATAAACAAAGAACAACTCAGACCGCACATTACCGAGAACATAGGTCTGACTGAGCAACAAAAATCAGTGATAGTTCGTGACCGATCCACTCCAATGCAAGACATGTCTCCCGAAAGGCTCATGCAGCCAAAAAAATATATATATTTTTATTAATTAAACCTACTCTCCATTAGTCCCCTCCAAAAAAGAAAAAAGGAGTGTCAGTCTTACCAGCAAAGAGATCGTTGTACCGGATAAATAAGGACAATATCCCAGTAGTAGAGAGGAGAGAAGAAAACGCAAAAATAGGTTTAGCAAGCGTCCATGTTCATCCTGCCATCATCCCCTCCTGGGCAGCTAGGGCCAAGTCTATCCCGGCCGTCACGCCCCTCCCGTCGAGCTGGAGAAACAGCGGCCGCTGCTCCCCCGTCGTCCCCCCACAGAGCTGCGGCATACAACTTCTGCTGAGACATGGAGCTGATAAAATCCTCCGCTTTCTGAGTGGAATCGTAGCTTCTCTGTTCCCCTTTGTGCCGTAGCTTAATTACCGCCGGATAGATGAGGAAGGGCTGGAGACCAAGCGCTGTCATCTTCTTCAAAACCGGATCAAATGCCTTTCTCATGATCGCTGTAGCCGGACTAAAGTCGGGAACAAATAGCAGTGTGACATTGCTCTGTGAGCATTTCACCGGATAAGCCTGCCGAGCACATTTTAAGATATCTGATCTGTCATGCCATCTCAGTACACGGAAGTTGAGAGTGCGCAGCCGATCGGAGCCCCTCCCTCCGTCATACACGCGATGCGCCCGATCAATCTCAATGTCACGGCCCCTCAAGGAAGGAATCCACTTGGAAAGATTAGCTCTGAAGAAACCAGCTGCGTCGGGACCCTCCATCCCTTCTGGGAGCCCCACCAGTCTTACGTTGTTCCTCCTGCACCTGTCCTCCATATCTGTCATCTTCTCGGTGAGTCGCTCCAGCTGATCCTTTAAGTCCGTTACTGTCCTCTTATCTTTACGCGCCGCTGCCTGAACAGAATCAACGCGGTCACGTGTCTGCTTCGCCGTGGTAACTATGGCCTCAAACTCCTCTCTTAGCTCTTTAACAGACTTGTTGGTCGCTTGTATGTCCTCACGCAGTTTGCGCAATGCTGCAATCAGCACAGAGTCCATAGCATCTCTTACTGCCGAATTCACAACCTAATTCAAAGTGCTTTGCTGCTCTTTAAATGCTAGTTCAATGCTGTTAGCAATAGCCTCGTCGAGGTCTTCTCTGGAGATGGCTGAATCTCTGAATTTTTTCTTTATTGGAGATTGCTCAATCTCTCTTTTCCGATCCCCTTTGTCTGCCTTAGCACTCATGATGTGTCCAATGCAGAGTGGTTTAAGTTTTACTGACAGGATCGTAAAATATGTGGCAAAGTGAGTGGGGCGAAAGACTAAGCCTGCATCGCCGTCGAGGGGTCACGTGATCCTGTCCAAGTCTTCTCTTTTTAAGAGTTTATGTCATTTTCAGGTTTTACTGTAATCATAATCTGACATTAGTCCCAGAGGCAAAGTTGCTGAGAATGAGGATATCTATCAAATGATATGAAGGCCTAGTGTTTGTGTGAATATATGAACATTTTCTACAATTTGAGGTCATTTTCTATACAAATATTGTGTTTTTTGAAGGCTTTTTTTTACTGTTATAGCGCCAACTATGGTCCGATCTCCATGAAACTTTGCATACTTTTTAAGAGTCATATGGCACATGTTTTCACCAAGTTTTGTAAAGTTTTGAGTTTTCGTTTAGGTTTTATAGGCGTTTGGGTATGTGTGACCACACCCCCTTATTAAATGATTTTTTTGATAATTATTGATCTAGAGCAGACCTGGGCATTGTACGGCCCCCGGGCCACATCCGGCCCTCTGGCTATCCTTAACCGGCCCGCATGAAGTAATTTGTGAATTAAAAGTCAATCACAAATAGGTGTAATTAGGTGTACGCAATACAACTGCACTGCTTTTATTGTCAAGGCAACAGCTTTGTTTCCTGATAATGAAACAACTTAAAATCAGTTCGAAACTGATTTTATTTCTGTAAACTCATAAAAACAACAGAAAGTTGCTTTTGTAAAATATTGAAAGCAGGACACGCTTTCTGCAGTTTCTGAAGCTTTTTCGTCAGAAAAAAGAACCGAAACTCATACGGCTGCCTCACACATGTGAAATGTCTACTTTTAAATGAACCAATTAAAAAACAAGTATTTCGTGATTATTTTAATCTGTATGAAGTTTGTATTTCTCTCTAAAGGCGTGTCCAGTACTCTGCACTCTTAAGAAAAATGGTTCTAAACAGTACCAGAAAGGGTTCTTCGGCTTGTAACAATAGCAGAACCCTTTTTAGTGCTAAATATAACCTTTTTTATAGGGTTCCATACAGAACCATGCTTTGAAAATGCTATATAGAACCTTAATGGTGTTATAAATAACCTTTTTAATGATCGTTTGTCATTAATATTAGTATGTTAATATAATTAATATTAGTATTATTTGTATATATTATGTATTAATATTGTTTTTTACTCCTCTATCTACCTGGTCTTATAATAACTTATATCGTATAATATAGCCTACTTGTAATATATTATAATATAAGTGTCTATTAGGGTTTTACATAAAATCATCAACAACAACAAGTAATTTTTTAAAAAAAAAATTAATGATTTGCAATTGTAGCAAAAATGACAGTGTTCTAACAACAGTTATTAGTAGAATGCATTAATGAATGACAATGGACATTGAACATAAATAAATGCTTAAAAAGGTAAAACAAAATGAAACATAAAATAGTGTTTTGAAGACCAAGCTCCAGTAAAATATCTTCACAATCCTCTATGATGCCTTTACGTTAATCATTATCTGTAAGAACAGGAACACCAAATATGGGTACGAGAGGAGGGGAAACACGTGACATGGGGAACACAGGTCTGACAGTACTCCCCCCTCCGAACACCATCCAACGGGGAGGGGGGGTGGGTGCTCTGGAGGCCTTAAGGGACATGGAGACAGGACAGGACGGGAGGCCTCCAGGGCGGCGCCCATTCTGGGAGCCATGGCGGATCGGGGAGGTCGGGAGGCCATGGCGGGTCAGGGGACTCGGGAGGCCATGGCGGAGCAGGGGACTCGGGAGGCCATGGCGGATCAAGGAGCTTGGGAGGCCATGGCGGATCAAGGAGCTTGGGAGGCCATGGTGGGACCGCCTCCGAGACCGCGGCCCCAGCCCCCACCTCGGTCTCTTCGGCCGGAGCCCTACTACCCCCCCCCCAAAAAAAATTCCTTGGGGTCAATAAGGGCTCCATCAGACACTTGGGGGTGGACTGGAGGCATGGACTCTTGGGTGCGCTCGGGAAACGCGGACTCTTGGGGGCGCTCGGCAGGCGCAGGCACTTGGGGGCACTTGGGGGCACTTGGGGGCGCTCGGCAGGCGCGGGCACTTGGGGGCGCTCGGCAGGCGCGGGCACTTGGGGGCGTGGAGCGTGCTCTGGGGTGCGCTGGCGAGGAGCAGGCACTGGAGGGCACTTGCGAGGAGCAGGCACTGGAGGGCACTTGCGAGGAGCTGCCTCTTGGGGGCGCTCTTGAGAGCTGGACGGAACAAGCAGGGGCTCTTGAGAGCTGGACGGGACCAGCAGGGGCTCTTGAGAGCTGGACGGAACCAGCAGGGGCTCTTGAGAGCTGGACGGAACCAGCAGGGGCTCTTGAGAGCTGGACGGAACCAGCAGGGGCTCTTGAGAGCTGGACGGAACCAGCAGGGGCTCTGGAGAGCTGGACGGGACCAGCAGGGGCTCTGGAGAGCTGGACGGGACCAGCAGGAGCTATGGAGGGACTGGCCCTGGAGAAGCGGGCACTGTAGGACGCTGTCGAGGAGCGGGCACTGGAGAGCACTTGTGAGGCTCTGGAGGGACTGGCCCTGGAGAAGCGGGCACTGTAGGACGCTGTCGAAGAGCGGGCACTGGAGAGCACTTGTGAGGATTAATGCTGATTGGGCTTGCCATATCTTCCAACACCAGGCTTGTTCTGGCTCGGGCCCGGACGCTTCCCAGACACCGGTAGATCCCTTCTCTCCAGGTAAGTCCCGTGGTGTCTGGGAGGTCTACGGGGCGATGGTAACAGGCCCCGAGCCGGAACAGGTGGAGGAGGGCCGCGTCCTGCACCTCCGTCACCGCAGTGAGCCCACAGAATTCCCCAGCGTACTCCATGAAGGGGAGGTCCTGCCGGATAAGGGCGAAGAGGCGGGCGGCGAACTCCATCGCTGCGGGAGCTTCTGTTTTAGTTTGGTTGTTCTGTCAGGCTCTCGGAGGGGAGAGCAAGGAGCGAGGAGACACAGAGATACTCAAACATAGGATTTAATAAAACACATGGAGACATTTAACAACCAACACAGGACACAGGAGACACTGGGCTTTTAAACAAAAGGAAATCAAACGAGGAGAACTGAAACAGGTGGGGAGCAATCAAAACACAGATGGAGACTAATGGAGACAAACGAGGACAGGAACAGGAACACCAAATATGGGCACGAGAGGAGGGGAAACACGTGACATGGGGAACACAGGTCTGACAGTATGTTTATGCATAAACCCTAGTAATAAAAATATCTAACAAAATGGATCATAAATTCAATATCTTTGTTACTTACTTAGTGAAGAAGAGGAGAATATCCTTAACTAAATAGAGCTGGTCACACGTACATGTTCTCTTAAACTAAAAAGAGAAAAGACATAGCAAAACCAATTAGCATTTGAAAGTTATAATTTATAGACATTTTAAGAAAGTGTTGTGTATCTCCAGAAAATCAGTAATGATGCATCTTAGAGTGTAGCCTCAGTTAGGGTTTCACATTAAAACAACAACAACAATAACCACAACAGCAGCATGTTGTGTGAATTAAGTATGTTTTTATTGACATGCAAAATTGTCAGTGCTCATAACAACAGTCATTAGCTGAATACATTAATGAATGACAATTGACAATGAACATGAATAAATACATAAAGTAAAACAAAATAAGAACAAAAAAATAGATGATGAAAACCAAGTTTCAGTGAAACAATCACATTCCAATCAATATGATGCCTTTAAGTCCATTATTTTGGTGTGATTAAGTGGTGATTTTTCTCTGCAGATGATGAGGTTGTAGGATGTGATACAGCGGAAATACACAATTGAGTTTAGAGTTACAGTGTGTCCATGTGTTTATGTAAAAACAATTATGTTTATGAAGGCCAAAAGCAAAAATAAACAGTATGTGAGCCCTTCAAAATTTTAAAAGAAAAAAAGTGATAAAAAGTAATGCGATAGTTTTAATATTTGTTTGTGACTGGGTATGTTTATACATAAACCCAAGTAATAATTTAAAAAGTCTAACAATATGAATTATAAATTCATTGTCTCTTTTACTTAGTGGAGAAGAGGAGAGAAGTTTCCAAAGCTTAGCAGAGCTGCACAGAGGCTATATGTGACCAAAAAAAAAAAGATAAAAACACATGTTTGTTTGGAAACCAGTTACAATTTTAAAGTTAAATTTGTATTTAAACTTAAGAATGGAATCATTTACCTGTTGAGAGTGTGTTGAAAGCCTGTGTAGTTGGAACACTGAACTCCAGAAAATCTGTAAAAATCAGTGTTTTGACAGTTACAGATTTGAAAAACAAAACGGCGGGAACAAAGAACCCTAAACTCTAACAAAGAACCATCTCAGGATAAAAGGGTTCTTCGGAATGCTACGCTTCTGAATAAAACCATTACTGCATGTAAAGAACCTTTAAAGAACCATATTTATTTAGAGTGTGGAGCATTGGCTACCTGTCAACCAGTGGTGTAGTGGAGGGTATACGCAGGTATACGGCGTATACCCACTTCTTTATCAGTCGGCATTCCATATAGCCACTTCTAAATCCCCTCTGATGCTCGTCCTGCACTAACCAAATCATGACAGTCCAGCATACGAGTAACTAATCCAATGGCATGTGAATAAATGCAAACATTCTCTAAAAACATCCAGTAAAGACAGTGATGCGGTCAGGAACGAGACGTAAACACTCATGCAGTGTATGTTTCATTTATAGGCTATAAATAGGCTTTATAGGCTTTCATAATGATCCTTACTCAAGCACAGGGCCGTCGCCAGAAAATCTTCAGTGGGGGGCATTTCGTTTTCATAGGGGGGCACACTTTTTTATGATCTCAGAAACAGACATTCACCAAAACAATCTGTATTATTACTTAAATTGATCAAGTTCTATATTAAAACATATTTAAAAAGATAGCCTATCGATAATCTGTCGACTTTTGTGTTATTATGTTATATCATGACTTTTATGTAGGCTATGTTAGAATCACGGCTCAAATCGTCAGCGTTTAGTTCTGCACGCTCGCGAATCTTCTCTTTATAACACTGTGTAAATAGAGATTCACTGTGCAGTGTAGAGAGAGATTTGTTGATCCTATCACTTAACTTTGTGAGATCGTGATGAACTAGATGGGTGACAGCTTTTAAATTACTATAAAGGGAGCTTTCTCATATATAATCCATTCAGAATTTGAATATAAGTTTTGTTTATCATGCTGCTAAGCATGACAATAGCAATATAAAATGTGATTCATGATCGCATGCGCTGAGCAAAGGGAGATTTTTTTAGGGAATTTAAGGGTTTTAGGCTATGTTTTAAAGTTAAGACACTTATATGATTTATCTATACATCATTTTTTATTTTTTTTTGCTATCTGTAGGCTTATAACAGTGAATTTGTATTTTAAAATGGGAATACAACGAATTTATGACAATGTTTTATTCATTTTACATTTTTTATACAAGTTAATAGTGAAAAGTTCTTTAAAATCACCTGTAATACAATAAAGTAGGCCTAATTTGTATTTTTTTTCGAGCCATTTTTAAAACATTTGCTATATGGATTAAAAAAAAAAACTGCTATAGGCTAGACTCATATCATACAAAATTATATAGAGAGAAAAAAACAGAAGTTGTCAACAAATCATTTAAATGTTATGGTATTCAGAACAAAGCAACATAAAAATCAGAAAATGGAGTCTAAGCAGCTATAAAATTATTGTATAAATTTATATATACAAATCATAAAATAAAACACAAATTATAGCCTAATGGCATTCATTATAAAGAACATATAAAAGTCTTGCCAAAACCAATGTATTTAAAGAGAAACTGAATTTGGCACGTAAAATGCGCGGTTCAAAAAATAAAACGAAACTCAGTGTAGACATGTCCACAGTTAAAAAAAAAAAATACAAAATTATATATGTTAATTATTTAAGTGAAATACATTTCGTTCAGGACTATTTATTTATTCCTTTTATATAGGCCTATGTTGTTTTATGATGTTTTTCTCCCTACACAGAAGCGCTGCAGGTGCGTGAGGTGACTGTGTGAATCCTTATGTGCTGCTATTTTCGCGCCCCGCACTGCGCGTGCCTGTCCGCTACGCCACTGTTTTATTAGCTTCCTATTATGTTAAGATTAGTGGTTCTTTGAACTAAATGCTGCTGAATACATGATTTTTCCCCCCCCCGCAATATTCATAGACTAGATCAGTAAAATAAACGTTTTTCGTTCTCAATATTAAGTTCACTCGTGATCATGCGCAGGGGGGCACGTCGAGTCATTTGGGGGGGGGGGCACTGCCCCTTAATGCCCCCCCTTGGCGACGGGCCTGCTCAAGCAGCAGAAGTTAAGTGACAGTGTGCAAATATTACAATAGTGAACTAAATATGTTTAGATATGTTTAGACTAGTTTTACACGTCACTGCGTTTATGATACAGGTCGTTCATCCTTTGCCAGGCCGTTTAAAAGAAATTGGGGACATAAATTAAGAGTATACCCACTTCTCCAGACACCACTACACCACTGCTGTCAACTCTCCAGTTTTTCCCGGTATTCTCACGTATTTTACCATTCTATCCCGCTATCATCCCTTTTAAATATTTTCAATTTTTAATATTTCTAAAAAAAATCCCACTGGGCATATTTTATATGTTTGCTACATTCGCCTCTGGTAAAACTCCCGTAATTTGTATGGCCCAAACCTCATTATATGAATAATCACGTCAACATATTCCAAGGTTGTCCAGTGGCCAGATCTTGTATGAAACGCATCCTTCTCACACAATCGATACATATAAATTTCAACCCATTTGTCTGCTCAACTTGGCAACTTTACAACCCAGTGATGCTGTTGATATCTGCACACTGAGCGCAGTAGTGATGCGCGGATGGCGGTTATATCCTCGGGTGCTGTGGATAATCCGTGGGTCGGGTAATAAAAAAATGCATTCTGATTATTTGTGGGTGGGTCATGGGTGGATAAGATAAATCATTAATGATGCAAATATTAACTACATTTTCTCAAATTTGAACGTGTTTTAAATGAAAAATAAAAATCATCAGGCATACGATTTAGTTTGTGTGTGTGTGTGTGTTCGCCTGTTTGGGATGTTGCAGTGACAGAAACAGTTCACTGGTAGAAATGGGAGAAGACTTAGGTGGTGCTTCGGTAAAAAAAAAAAAAACTATACATGTAAATTGAGATATAGCTTACACTTCAAAAGGCAATGGTTTAATTAATTAAATATGAGCGCTGCAAGTTTCAATGTCAGGTGCTGCGCTGCTTTGTTTACTGCAGTTACCGGGGAAACGGCTATATTCCAGTCCAAATATTCCGTATTTGGATGCCGATGTAGGTTCGCAAAGCCATGAACATCAATAGCAACGCAACGCAACGTCTGCCATTGTTGATAGTTTGTTTAGGCTTGTTCGGGATGGATCGGTGCTGCGCGGACCATTCGGTGCGAGGCATCGGGTGCTGCGGGAGCAACTGGAAAGCAGACGGCTCTTTATGCTTTTGGATCGCTCTCGCGGTGCTTTGGTGTGTTGTGTGCCCGATCGGTCTGTGTGGCGCTGATGCACTTTGAACAAGTCTGTTATGTTTGGCGCTGCCGCGGCCGCGCTAGTGAAAGGAAACATGAAACGTATTCAGTGACGTAAGACCTGGCTCGGTATTGGCTCTCTAGCCTGTGGAAAAGCAACCGTTCTTAAAGGCCTCGCCAGTCGAACCAACTAAGAACCGGCAAGAGCACTGGCTCTGAACTAGCACCTGGTTCCTCCTGGTGGAAAGGGGGTAATAGATATGCTCAGATAGCCATGTACCTAGGAAGTCTTCACTCTTGGTAGGGGAACTCTTAAGAGGAGGTCTCAGCATAACGACTCTCTAAAGCGAGAAGAGACCTAGCCACACTCAACGCTAGAGGCAGTTAGTGAGTCCCAAATAAAGAGCCTACAGACTCATATTACTGCCAAGGACGGAGCTCTGATGAGTAGAGGCTTCAGCAAGATGATTCTCTTAACAAGAGGATGCCTAACAACACTCAACCCTAGAAGAGGAGCTCTTAAGAGTGGAGGTCTCAGCATGACGACTCTCTAGAATGAGAGGAGACCTGACTACACTCAGCGCTAGAGACAGTTAGTGAGGCTCACTATAGAACCTACATACTAATAGTACTGCCTAAGCGGAGCTTTAGCAGAATGACTCTCTTAAAATGAGAGTAAGCCCTGTTCAGAAGTATCGCCAGAGATACATAAGTGGAGAGGGGCCCAAACTGAACTGGGGCCAGAACCAACTCAGAGAATGGAAACGAAGTCGAGCACGTAACCCATTCCATACAGGATTTTAGAAAGTGTGCAGGGCACCTAGCGTGCACACTTACCACAATGTGGATTTTAGAAAGCGCACAGAAGCTAGTGTGTACGCTTACCATAAATATGGATTTTAGGGATAGTAGAACAGGAGGGGACCAACTGAGACTACCTAGACCACATAGAGTGGTCAACCCTAGCAGGGGAGACAGCACTCTCTAGTTCACGAGTTCACCCTTACATCTAATCTGATAGCAAATAGTAAGCATATTTTGGCATGCTGTCCTGGGGGAGGGCTCCGAGCCCGAAATATGGCCCGAACCCAGAGAACTCCCCCGTCCCTAATATGGGATAAAAATAAATTATGGGTGAGGAGTTGGGGTGGAGGAGGGATGCCGGAAAACTGTCACTGGACAGAGGTAGGCAGGCTGGATATATATACACATTGTGCTCGTTAGGATGGTTAGCTAAACGAGTTACACCTGCGCCAAATTAGTTGATTATCTGATCGTGCTCCTCCCGAACCTTGTTAATAAAATATCATGTAGGGCTCAAGGAGACCACTTCTTAAAATCAAATCAAATCAAATCACGTTTATTGTCACATCATCACAGCACATGTGCCTTGATGAGTGAAATTCTTGAGATCGTGCTCCAGACAGTGCAGAAACAATTAACATATAGACAGTACCATTACATACTTACATACTTATACAGATGACAATGTGCAATATACACGTACATATAACGTACATATACTCAGTACACACAGTGTACTATTAGACATACTTACAGTTATCAATACACATTATGCTAGTCAAGTCACCTTTATTTATATAGCGCTTTTAATAATACAGATTGTGTCAAAGCACTTAACAGTATCAAGTTGGAGGATAGAGTGTCAGTAATGTATAATAATAAGATTAAACACTCAATTTTCAGTTAAGGGCATTTCATTATTGAATTCGGAGATGTCATTTTCTAGCTAAGTTTAGTTTAAATAGTATCTGTGAAATCAAATTTACGATAATCGCTAGAAATTAAGTGTCCCCAACTGAGCAAGCCAGAGGCGACACCGTATGTACACATTCTACATTATGTACACATATATGTACACATATATACATACACCGTAATGTGCAACGGTGCAGTAGATTGTACATAAGCTGGATACGCAAATGTCATGGATGTGATTGTGCATTGGATGGTATCCAGTGGTAGCAGATTGTTGTATTTGTGCAGTGTGTACGAGTAGTCCAGTTTGGACTGTGGAGTTAAAGTGCAGTGCGTGGCATATCGTGAAGTGGGAGTGTGCTGTAAGGTGTATTAGTTCTGGCTGTTCATTAGCCTGATAGTCTGAGGGAAAAAGCTATCCCTCAGTCGGCTAGTGCGGGATCGGATGCTGCGGAGACGTCTTCCTGAGGGCAGCAGAGAGAACAGTCTGTGGGACGGGTGGCTGGAGTCATTGGTGATCCTCCGGGCTTTCCTTATACACTGCCTGGTGTAGATGTCCTGGAGGGAGGGAAGCTCACCTCCAACAATGTGGCGGGCAGTTCGCACAACCCTTTGCAGAGCTTTGCGGTTGCCAGCGGTGCTGTTTCCAAACCAGGCGGTGATGCAGCCGGTCAGGATGCTCTCCACAGTGCAGGTGTAGAATGATCTGAGGATGCTGGGGCTCATTCCAAACTTCCTCAGCCGTCTCAGGAAGAAGAGGCATTGATGTGACTTCTTCAGCACTGCATCTGTGTGAGTGGACCATGTGAGATCCTCGGTGATGTGAACACCGAGGAACTTAAAGCTGTTTACCCGCTCCACATGTGTCTTGTCGATGGTGATGGGTGTGTGTTCTCTGCTCTGTCTCCTGAAATCCACCACCAGCTCCTTGGTCTTGTCAATTTTGAGTGGTTCTCCTGACACCATTTCGTCAGGGTACTCACCTCCGCTCTGTAGGCCGTCTCATCGTTGTCAGTGATCAGGCCTATCACCGTTGTGTCGTCAGCGAATTTGACAATGACGTTGGAGCTGTGTGTGGCTGTACAGTCATGTGTGTACAGGGAGTACAGGAGTGGGCTGAGAACGCAGCCCTGCGGAGCACCAGTGTTTAGGGTCAGCGGAGATGAAGTGTTGTTGCCCATTCTGACCACCTGACTTCTGCCTGTCAGAAAGTCCAGGATCCAGCTGCACAGAGATCTGTTTAGTCCTAGATTCTGGAGTTTCGCAACCAGTGTGGCAGGCACTATTATAACACAATTATAATGTTAATTCATCTAAACCAACAACATGTATGTTAGACCCTATTCCATCTAAACTACTAAAAGAGGTGCTTCCAGAAGTCATAGATCCTCTTTTGGCTATTATTAATTCGTCATTGTCATTAGGATATGTCCCCAAAAACTTTAAATTGGCTGTTATTAAGCCCCTCATTAAAAAACCACAACTTGACCCCAAAGATCTAGTTAATTACAGACCGAACTCGAATCTCCCTTTTCTGTCAAAGATATTAGAGAAGATTGTATCCTCACAATTATATTCCTTCTTAGAGAAAAATGATATCTGTGAGGATTTCCAGTCAGGATTTAGACCGTATCATAGTACTGAGACTGCTCTCATTAGAGTTACAAATGACCTACTCTTATCATCTGATCGTGGTTGTATCTCTCTATTAGTTCTACTGGATCTTAGCGCTGCGTTCGACACTATCGATCACAACATTCTTTTGAATAGACTAGAAAACTTTGTTGGCATTAGTGGAAGTGCATTAGCATGGTTCAAATCATACTTATCTGACCGCCATCAATTCGTAGCAGTGAATGAAGAGGTATCATATCGATCACAAGTGCAGTATGGAGTTCCTCAAGGCTCAGTACTAGGGCCGTTACTTTTCACGCTTTACATGTTACCCTTGGGAAATATCATTAGGAAACACGGGTTAGCTTTCACTGTTATGCTGATGATACTCAGCTCTATATTTCTTCACGGCCTGGTGAAACACACCAAATTGAGAAACTTATGGAATGCATAGTTGATATAAAAAACTGGATGACGAGTAATTTCTTACTGTTAAATTCTGAAAAAAACAGAGGTGTTACTTATCGGACCTAAAACCCCCACAAGTAATAACCTAGAACATTGTCTAACACTTGATGGCTGCTCTGTAAATTCTTCGTCATCAGTCAGGAACTTAGGTGTGCTATTTAATAGTAATCTCTCCTTTGACAGCCACGTTTCTAGCATTTGTAAAACTGCATTTTTTCATCTTAAAAATATATCTAAACTGAGACCTATGCTCTCAATGTCAAATGCAGAAATATTAATTCATGCGTTTATGACCTCAAGGTTAGAGTATTGTAATGCTTTATTGGGTGGTTGTTCTGCACGCATAATAAACAAATTACAGATGGTTCAAAATGCAGCAGCTATAGTTCTTACTAGAACCAGGAAGTATGAGCACATTAGCCCGGTTCTGTCAACACTGCACTGGCTCCCTACTAAACATCGTATAGATTTTAAAATCTTGTTAATGACTTATAAAGCCCAATGGTTTAGCTCCTCAGTACTTGAGTGAGCTCTTATCGCATTATAGTCCTTCACGTCCGCTGCGTTCTCAAACTCTGGCCATTTGATAATACCTAGAATATCAAAATCAACTGCGGGCGGCAGATCTTTTTCCTATTTAGCTCCCAAACTCTGGAACAATCTACCAAACACTGTTCGGGAGGCAGACACACTCTGTCAGTTTAAATCTAGATTAAAGACCCATCTCTTTAACCTGGCGTACACATAACACACTAATACACTTCTATTATTCAAATCCATTAAAGGATTGTTAGGCTGCATTAATTAGATCAACCGGAACCGGGAACACTCCCCATAACACATGATGTACTTGTTACATCATAAAAATATTGACATCTACGCTAATATTAGTCTGTTTCTTTCTTATTCTGTTTCTTAGTCCGTGTCTGGATCAGATGGTGGATTGGCGCCGGAGATGATGTCTGCGGCCCAGATTGTCGGCGGAGGCCGGACCCCTGGATGAGCCCCGGGGACATAATCCCAGTGAAGGCCTCGACTTAAAATACAATAAAACTAAAAATAAAACAAATAACTAAAAATATAATAAAATACCTAACTACATAATACTATTATTGTTAGAAATTGCAACAATATTAAAATAGAAATATAAAACATTTAAAGTCTTAATTAAAACAATAAATAAACAATAATATCCTGGCCAGAGGAGAACTGGCCCCCCGACTGAGCCTGGTTTCTCCCAAGGTTTTTTTTTCTCCATTCTGTCTCAGAGGGAGTTTTGGTTCCTTGCCGAAACGAGCATAAAAAAGATTAAGCTCATCCGGTAGAGAGGCAGCATTGTTCACTGTAGCTGGTCTATTTCCTTTACAATCAATGTTATTAATGCCCTGCCACATGCTTCTTGCGTTGTTGGTGTTGAATTGTTCTTCAACTTTGTTTTTATACTGTCGTTTGGCGGCTTTGATGGATTTCCTGGCTTGTTTTCGATCGTCAAAGTTCCCGGATTTAAAGGCAGATGTCCGCGCTGACAAGGCTGCTCGAACTTCGCTGTTAATCCACGGATTTTGGTTGGGGTAGACACGGATTGTTTTGGTTGGAACCACGTCCTCTACGCACTTCCGTATGAAACACGTTACAGAATCTGAGTACGCCTCTATGTCGTCATCAGACGCTGCCGGGATTATTTCCCAGTCCACGTGATCAAAACAGTCCTGCAGTATAGCGTTCGATTGGTCCGACCAGCATTGAATTGTCCTGAGGGCAGGTGCTTCTCGTTTCAGTTTCTGCCTATAAGCAGGCAGGAGCAGAACAGAAGAATGATCTGATTTGCCGAAAGGTGGGCGGGGGAGCGATTTGTAGGCATCCCGGAAAGGAGAGTAGCAGTGGTCCAGTGCACGATCACCACGCGTGTTGATGGTGATGTGTTGAAAGTATTTTGGAGCTATTGTTCTGAAGTTGGCTTTGTTAAAGTCCCCCGTAACAATAAACGCTGCCTCTGGGTACGCGGTTTCCTGCTCGCTTATATTCCCATACAGTTCCTTGAGTGTCTGGTCTGTGTTGGCTTGAGGGGGAATGTATACAGCTGTGATTATGATCGCTGTAAATTCCCTTGTTAGCCAGAATGGTCGACACAGAAGCGTATGAAATTCCAGATCAGGGGAGCAGAAGGATTTAACCCTAAGGGGACGGCTGTATCGCCGGCGATACCAACTCGTTTTTTTTAAGACCAGTGCAAAAGACATTAAAAATACTCCGTCGATTTTGGTCGTACAGATATGTGTTATACATCAATTGAAACTTTGAAGTGTCTATTTTTTTTGTGTTGTGTACACTCACAAATACAACAAAACTTTGTGGTTTTGGAAAAAAAAAGAAAACAAACAGGATGCGCTCTTTGTCTTCTCCATCTCCGCGAGCTGCGGTGTAATCCGTATGAAACCAACACGCTGTTCAGTCTGTCCCGTCTAACTCATTATTTCTAATGCGATCCCGCCCCCTCGCGTTCATATGTAAATAGCCGCATGAGCCGCGTGCTCAGGGAAACGCCTAATAACAAAGCCAGATCGTTCCTCGCGGCTAACATTACTGTTCGTTTCTGGAAGAAGACACGCTGAATAAAAGCTGGATTTGCCTCAAAATAAGAGCAAGAGTTCATCCAGAAGAGAAGAGCGATCTGATGAGTAAGTAATGTTTCTTTTTTTGCATTAGTTAACGTGTTATTGTGACTCAAACTTGAACGCGTTTATTTTTTTCCCAAACGACAACATGATGAATGCTACAATGTTTAGAAAAATGTTTAATGTTCACAAATGGATTTAATAGCGTGCTAAACTATAATAATTCGTTTCTCAGATATAAAATATCCTTTTTTATAGTACAAAGTACATCTTTTGTAGTACAAAGCCATACATACTAGGCTATATGACTACAAAATCATAGTTCATTTTTTCTAAACAACAATAATTAGTTTCTCAGATATAAAATGTATTTTTTTGTTTACGATAGTACAAAGCATGCGTGAGTCTATAAAACATATATATAAAAAGATGCTCCTGATATTAACATGCTCACAAATGTTTTTTTTTTTTTGGTTTGTATTTTATTGAATCAGATACCTGCACCACAGATGATGAATCCTGATGACTTTCTTCAAACTGTTTTCCTCAGAGTGCTGTATCAACATCAGATGTCCAACTACACTGATATTCTATGGTAAAACAAGCTCCTTGACCACTGATTATGTTTTTTTTCTTCTTGAATCCATGGAAAGTAGCAGAAACACTCAAATAACACGTAAATATCAGGCATGATTTACTTGTGTCACTTGTTGAACAGAATCTGTTGTAGGAATGACTCAAAGTCTGTTCACATCTCTGTGGTTAGATCAGTGTGCACAATAATGTGTCTTTGACCTTCATTATGTATGTTTTGATTATACGGTGTTGTAAATAAAATACAAATAATAATAAAAAAACATTTGTTCAATCTCCTCACATTCTCTCTTACCTGCCTCAAAGTTACAGTCACACTGATGGGCCATTAGCAGCCTTTAGGGAGAGCCCTTTGTGTCTCAGGTGAGAATCACTTAATATTCAAGGACATTGTCACTCCCTCCCTCGCATACAGGCTTTCAATCACAAAACATGTCTTAAAAATTTTTAATCAATATATTGTTTTCTGTGAATGAGTAAGCAGAATGATTCTCACTTAATTGTGAAGTAAATATTCTATCCAACTGATTACTCTAAAGTCTTATTCAGGACTATTTAGTGTGGGTTGTATGGCCTTATTTCAGCTACATTTTTTTCCCAAAACTTACTAACCACGCATAATATTTTTTTTCTAAAAAAATACAAACATGTACATCCATCTTGGTCACATAATATTGTAGCAAGGTTTGTGTTGAATACAAAAACAAATACATGTTGGTCATTAGTATGTTATAAGTAGCTGAAATAAACACAAATATCAGGACATGTCAAAACATCTCAAGGGCCCCAAAATCACCTCAGTCCCCAGAGGGTTAATAGAGTGTAGGTTCCTTTCATCACACCACGAGTTGTTGATAAAGAAACAAACGCCCCCACCTCTGCTTTTCCCTGTGAGCTCTTTCGTTCTGTCCGAGCGGTGCACGGAGAACCCTGTAAGCTCGATGGCTGAGTCTGGAACCACTGCAGACATCCATGTTTCTGTGAGGCAAATAATGCAGCAGTCCCTTGTTTCTCGTTGGTATGAGATGCGCGCCCGCAATTCGCAGAGTTTGTTGTCTAGTGACTGAACGTTAGCCAACAAAATGGTTGGGAGTGGAGGTCAGAGGGGACGGCGTCTGAGTCTGACAAGGTCTCCGGCTCTCTTTCCTCTTTTCCTGCGGCGTTTCCTTGGTTTTGACCCTGCGACCCAGACAAAGGGCTCTGATGCGGTGTCCGTAAACAAAGCGCCGGCGTTCAAGAACTCAAAGTCCGGTTTGCGTTGCGCAACGAATGAACCAATGTTCAAAAGCGTGTCTCTATCGTAGACAGTTATACTAACAACATCCAACACGTAAAACAACAAAATAACAAATAAAACATACGAAAAACTCCAGAGTTTTCCCGGAGCTCGCAACACGGCTGCCATGCTCGGTGCCAACAAAGACAAAGAAAACCCTAAGAAGGGGAGCAGTCACCAAGCTATCAGCAGCTGGGCCCACACAGCTAGCCTGAAAAACCTGGTAAGCCCTCCTATGAGGCCGCCACAAGAGTGGGCTATCTACTTACACCCTAGCAGGGGAGATAGCACACTCTAGGCAAGGGCTCAGGGAGACCGCTACTTAAAAACCCTAGGAAGGGGAGCAGTCCCTGAGCTAGCACATAGATATCCTCAGAAGCCTAGCTCGGAGGTATCCGAGCTAGGCTAGCGGCTAACCCACACAAGCCAGCTATCCCCACCATCTTACTGGCGAACGTACGCTCTTTGGACAATAAACTGGACTACATCCGACTACTTCGCTCTACTCAGAGGACTGTTAGAGACTGTTGTGTTTTTGTGTTTACGGAAACATGGCTTAACAACAGCATTCCTGACTACGCCATTCAGCTCGAACAGCTAACATGCTATCGAGCAGACAGAGCTCTCGTCGAGGGAGGTAAGAGACGCGGCGGCGGGCTTTGTGTTTACATCAATAATGTATGGTGCCGCGACGCTGTTGTGGTCTGCAAACACTGCTCACCCCTGGTGGGGTTTATGATTATTAAGCGCCGGCCGTTCTATCTACCGAGGGAATATACAGCCATTCTGCTCGTTGCTGTATACATCCCTCCCAGCTCCAACAACATCAACAGGAGTGAGGCACTACATGATTTGTACCAGCACATCAGTGAGCAGCAGACAGCCCACCCAGATGCTTTTCTCATCTTAGCTGGAGACTTTAATCACGCAGACTTAAAGAGTGTGTTCCCAAAAATACACCAGCATGTTGACTTCCCAAAAAGGGGAAAAAAATATGCTGGACTTTGTTTACACCACCCAGAGAGGAGCTTACAAGGCCCTCCCCCTCCCCCACCTAGGAGCCTCAGACCACATCACTGTCATGCTAATGCCTGCATACAGACCGCTCGTTAAAGTCATCAAACCAATACACAAACAGATACAAGTGTGGCCGGAAGGGTCGTCAGAGGCACTTCAAGACTGTTTCGATACCACTGACTGGAATATGTTTAAGCAGGCTGCCACATACAACATTACTACAGACCTCCAAGAGTACACAGAGACTGTCACTGCCTACATCACCAAGTGCATTGATGATGTAACGGTCACAAAGACTATCACTGTCCGGGCCAACCAGAAGCCGTGGCTGACAGGGGAGGTCTACAGACTTCTGAAGGCTCGGAACGCTGCCTTTAGAGCTGGAGATTAGGAGGGCCTGAAGACAGCTAGAGCCAACCTATACCGCGGCATCAGAGAGGCCAAGAGACAGTACTCCAGGAGGATAGCCCATCGTTTCAGCGACAGCAGTGTAAAGGATTCTACCCCTTTTACATTGTTTAATTTAGCTCTTTGGTTTAAGCTTTATTTTAGCTTTAGGGAATCTTACGATTTGATATCGATATGATCAATTGATATTAATCAAAACGTCCAACTTATACCTTATTTAACAATCGTCCAGCGAGTTGTTAGATTTCAGTATATCTGAGAAATTCTGTTTATTCTCATGGCCACGATATAATAATACAGAATTATTTAAATAACCTTATGACAGTTATGAGCATAGGTAGTAATAACGTGGGCAAAGTTTGATTTGGGCAAAGTTTGATTTGAATATTTCACAATAGAACACCGAACACTTCTCTAAATCAAACAAGAGTTTATTTGCTATTTTACTACAATACATGAACTAAGCTAAATGACACAAAACAAAATACATACACACACAAACATAGGCAATGAATTGTTGCAATCTGAGAATGATCAAAATATAGCACTGTTTTGCCATTTCCACACGATTTTACCCGTGTCGATCATCAAGAGGAGAACTCTATTATCCTTACTTTAGAGATAGATACGACTAGTTCAGCCACTTTATAGAGATTTTGTTTGATACTTGCTTTTAAGTTGAAATGACGCTGTGTGGCTTGAAGGAATTCCACGCGTCGTTGCGTGACATCACTCTGGGGATGTCCTTCTGTTGTTGCTTCGTTGGCTCTGGGGTTGTTTGACGCTCTTGAGTTCCTTTCGCGTAGATTCAGACTTTCAAGGGTTTCTTCAGAGATTTGACTAAATGTTGGTTCAATGTTCAAACTCGGCCAGATGTTAAGGCTGCGAGCTCGTTTGGAGTAGCTCCAAGTTTCAAAGAAACGCGCAATTTTGAGCAGAGAGCCGAGAGAGCTGGGAGTCAGTATTTTAGACCGTGGTTTTCGGTCCCTCCCACTCGATGCTCTTCCAATTAAATAGTTCCTGGGGGCGGAGCCCCGCCCACATGGATCAATCTTCCGTGCGTAAATTTATCTGCTTAGTTATTTTGTCACATGAAGAAAATATCCTGGCAGATTTCTATATGTGTTATAATCATACAGTAGGATCAGAAGAGTCAACTTTCACTTACACCAACTTGTTGTTTGTGAAATCAGCTATTATTCAAGATCAAACAACAGGTATTTGGCATACACAAAGTGCCCATATTACTTTTTACCTACTACACGGGTTAAGGCATAGATTAACCTGTTAACCAGCACCCCCCATATTGGGAATCACAGCTGAAAATGACTAACTAACTTAAAATGGTAACAGCTCCTGACTTCAGTGTGCCACACACACAATTGTGGTGTCTTTGGAAAGAAGACCCTTTGGCCTTTACTATCCATCATCCAGAGTTGATAATGCTCAAAAATATAAAAAGTTATAGACACTGAAGTGCCTTGATAAAAATTGTACCACACTGATTTTTTTTTATTTCATATAAAAATACATGAAATCAGTCCTGGAGAAATCCAGAAAAGTAATGGGTTGAAAGTCACATGTCTCATGAGAGTATATTTCAAATCTGAAGAAGATATCATGAAAAATGAGATCCCTGCAGCCATTTTTCTAGCCCCCCCTGTTTGAGGAAAAATATTTACCAAATTATTGAAGGGTTCTACTACAAACTATTTAGTCATTATACATGCCACTGCAGTTTTTCAATTATAAAACTGTATACAGAATCTTAGACATTGTATAAGTGATTTATTTGAGCACTAGAATAATACAATAATAATAATTTTTGAGTGATGGAAAAAAAACAATAATAATAAAAAAAAATAACTTAATTACATACTGATTTCCTGACAAACAGATGCTCTCCTGCTCATACATTAGTAATCACATGCTGACGATCATTCATACAGATGCTAATCAGACTGATGGCTGCCCAATATAGTCAATATTCACATTATAATGGCCTTTTATATAGACTGCATTCACACTGATATCTGTGAACAGTCAGTAATTACATGCTGATTATCAGCCATACGGATGTTAATCACACAGATACAGGCACATTCTCCACAAAACACGCAAACATATATGAAAACTGCTGAAAAAGAAAAAAAAGAAATGTTTTTTTCTTTTTTATTGTGCTAAAAAGATTGCTAAGTTACGCCCCCATCAGATGACAGGTGCGTCACAGCTTGCGTCACGCGCTGTCGCGAGGGAGCGCCATAATTCAAATAATCAATCTTCCGTGTATCTTTGACTTTTTTTTTTTTTGATGATTTCATTCTGTTTGGGACATTGTCTGCTACAAAATCATGCTGTTTTTTTACCACCAAGACGCTGTTTTTGAGCGTAATTTGTTCCATAACGGACACAAACAATAACTCTCCCTCAAGAGATGAGACGTAAACAAAGGATTAACGATCTAAATTACAGCGTTGTTGTTTCTTTGGACTAAAAGTGCTCGATGGAATGTTGTTCAGTGGACTCTTATCTTTCAAACTAAACCAGGATTTACAGCAGTGGATACGTTTGAGAGTCGTTATCAGGATGAATATGGTATGTACTGCGGGTTTTTTATACATGTTTTGATGTGTATTGCTTACACAAATTTAGCAAATACATTCATTATAAGCTTTCTATCGAAAAACAGCGATCTGTCGTCGATGCTAGAGGCTTAGACCTTCAAAATGATATATAGTTTTGTCAAGATTCATTTTGTCCTGTTTTACTTTATCTGTTTGAAAACAATGACGTGTGCAAACAAAGAGCTCTCAGTGCGCCCGCGTCCTGGTGCAGGTTAATAGGTTAAACTATGCTAAATTCTAAATAATCGCACCACGCATATGAATTAAACACAGGAAAAAGTTATGTCACAGATTGAGAAGATATCATCGTTACAATAACACAGAAAGCTTAATTTCATTTCATAAACTACAACCAGCAATATATATTTATTGTCTGTATCTATAATATATATATCTTGCTTCTAATAGCAGCAATGATTATTATTAATTGTCTTTTTGGAACACTTAAGAAAAGTTTTGAGTCTTGTTCTGTTCAAAGCGGTGAAACGGGAGGTGTTTCCTTTTGGAATGTGAGAGAAACGGGAGGTCAGGAAAATCAGCTGTCCAGGTCATGAGAATGTCACGTTTGTGGAGATCTGGTCTTTCTTAGCTGGAACGTCTGTCGTAAAAGCGTCTTTTCTTGTTGATAAAAATCATTGAATTATGCGTTAACGATCAGGGGATCCATGACGTTTGTTGTTGGACCATAAGCAGATGTTTCGTCCTGTTTCGGTCGAGTTATGGTTAAGTGATAAGAACCAAGTGAAGTCCTGTTTTAAACCACATTCAAGATACTCTCCTCCAACTTCTTGTTTTAACAACATCTCTTGAGATAAGGAGGTTTTATGGCAGGAAATCAGAACTCAGGGATGTGCACGCCATTATGTTCAGGTATGTGTGCGTTCTACCTTCCCCCAAGGTCTTACACATCCCCCTTTTGCTCGGTGAGGTTCCCATTGCGAACGTCGGCGGGCACTGGAACAAGAAGCAGGGAGAACAGGCACACACAAGACACAAACAACATCTCCATCACCGACTGAATCTTGGTTAAGGGTAATTTGGGAAAGAACAGGTTAGGAACTTGAGAAGATGTAGGGGGCATTCTTTAGGATTACTGGCAATTGAGTCATTCCAATTGGTTTAATTGTCAGGGGTTCGACGAGGCGGTATAGGCGTGATCTCGAGCAGGTTGGTTGAGTTCTCAGGTTCGGGTTCTTGGTCGGTTTGGTCACGTCGGAAAATGCGTGGGACGCCTGACGTGCATTTGTTGAAAGACTCTTGAACGGTGTTCACTCGCTTGTGTAGGAGGAAGGCCAGTGTCAATGTCACAACGTACCCTACAATAGTAGAGATGCAAAGCGCTGTGTCAGCGGCAGACCAAGACCGAATAATAGGCGCGCCAGCGGGCGGAAGGCGAGCGATAGCTTCTAAAGCTGTATCAACAGGAGTCAAGTCAATAAGTTGCGTTCCTTCCTCCTTGATCCTTTCTTCCATTTCTGGATCGAGGACGAAGGAGCGCTGTTTGAAGAAGGGCGAGATTTTGATTTCAGCCTGATACTCGTCGTCAGTAAGGTGATACAATGCTAACTCGTCGATATGGAGGATCGAGCCCTTAGGGACAGTGATCCATAAAGTTTGGTTGGGCAAGATAATGAGTGTGGCTGTGTCGTGTTGATCGTATGTGAGGGTAGCTGTTCGTGCTGGGGTGTTGACCAGCCATCGGTTTCCGATGATTTCGGCTTGCGTTACTTCAACTTGAGAACGTGGTGTCGCTTCGGCGGGGCAGCTAGTGTTGGGTCTAATGGATTCTAAGCCGCAGATGCCCTCAGTATTATCGCGTACGAAAGGTTTACTCGGGCAAAGGAAGTGAATGTCCTTCATGTGCGTACACATCCTTAGGTTTGGGACCAAGTACAACTGCTCATTGTTATCGTGATACGCAACGACTTCAGGAGTGTGGATTTTGACATAGGTGTTCCGTTGCCAAAATCCCACATTCACAACGTCTTTGAGCCGGTAAATGTTATTAGAGTCGATAATGGGCAAACTGAGGAGAAAGGCCAAGTCGCCTGCTTCCGGGTCTACGTACAAGGGAATAGCGCTACTCAGGGAAAAGGCGAGATGGGTTTGGATGGGACTAGCAGGGCCCGTGGTGGCCGAAGTTTGGATGTTTTGGACAAGGCTAAGAGGTATCAAGTAGTGTGGAATCCTACCCATGGCTAAGTTATCAATCGAGGACTTACTTCACGTAGCATGTCGGTCATGATTTGGCGGGTCGCCTCGATCGGTTGATAACAGTTCTCACAACGAGTTACAATGACTTATTGAAAGGAGTCAATCTTAATTTTGGGACCTGGATTTAAATAATTGGTAAAGGGAGTTCCCTGATGAGGGGACTAGAGGGGAGAGGAAATTATAGTGAGAGAGGAAGAAGAAAAAAAACAAAAAAACAAAGAGAGACACAGGTGAAAGGAAACAACAAAACGAGAAACGGCGGCACAAGGACACCGAATGAGGTTAGGCAGCAAACGAGTGTCACATGTGTGAAGTAACTCCTCTCTACTAGAGGTTGACTCTAGCAGTGCAGCTGAGGAGAGAGTGTAAGTGTTGTGTTTCAACAAGGTCTCTATATGTTTTCCTAACAACAGAAATTATGTTAGTGTGGTGTAGAGCATATGATTGTCAGTCTGTGTCAGTGGGTTTGATCTTCCCCCTTTCCCGGTCGGCTGGAGCTCTGGTGCCTCTTTATCTGGTTTCGATGGACCCATCGAAGGACTGGCTCGCTGCGCCCTTGTCTGATTTTGATTCGGTAGGCGACAGGTGAGAGCTTGTCTACATTCGCGTGGGGTCCTGTCTAGTGAGGTAGGAACTTCTTTGACAGGCAATGGGGAGTGTTCTGCTTTGGTTGGGCAAAGCTGTAGTGCCACACTTTGTCTCCGACATTAAACTCATGGTGAGAGGCCTTTTGGTCATAGTAGGCTTTACGACCTTCCACGCTTCGTTGTAGTTGCTGTTGAGCGAAGGCGAAAGTCGTTCTCAGGTGCTGATGCAACTCTTCCAGGTATTGGTGAGTGGTATAGGCGGTGACGAGGTTCAGGTCACCAGGTTGGTACAGCAGGTGTAGCGGTAGCATCATGTTTCTCCCTGTCATCAGTGTGAACAGGGGTATGCTGGTAGACTGGTGAGGGGTGGCTCGAGCAGCCATCAGTACCAGCGGAAGTTTAATATCCCAATCCTTTTGATTGGCGGACACGTACTTCTTCAACATGCTGACCACTGTTTTATTGGCCCGTTCAACTTGACCCGAGGAAATTGGGTGATGGCTTATATGGAGCTTGGCCTGTACACCGAGGAGTTTCCACACTTCCTGCATGATGTCGGCGATGAAGTGGGTTCCGCGGTCAGAGTTGACCCTTAAAGGCAGTCCAAATCTTGAAAAGATGTGGTTCATTAACAGGCAGGCTGTTGTTTCTGCTGTATCATTGGGAGCTGGGAGGCACTATATCCACTTCGTGAATTCGCAGACCACGGTGAGGAAGTATTTGTTACCTCGCATTGACCGTGGTAGGGGTCCTACCCAGTCTATTTGGAAGTCTGACCAGGGGAAAGTCATTCCTTTCCTTTGCAGTGGGGCTCGGTGGTTTGGGTTTGCTGGTTGAAACTGGCAACACACCAGGCATCCTTTTACATATTCCGCCACGTCTTGCTGCATGCCAGGCCAGTATGCTGCTTGCTTGAGTGTTTCATAGGAGGTCTTGGCGCCGTGGTGTCCTGCGCATGGTGGATCGTGGGCGTGTGTCAGCATCATCCCCCTTTGGCCGTGAGACCGTCTCTCAGATGCAGCATGTGCTTGATTGAGTGGAGCGTGTGGAGCTCGGAGGAAGCAGCTAGGTCGGAGGTGGCAATAGGATTAGTTAAGGGGTCGGAAATGTGAGCTGCCATAGTTCGCAGTGTTCGATCCGCATTTTGGAGTGTGAGGAGATCGTTAGCAGCGAACTGAGGTGAAATGGCAATGTGGGAGGACGTGGGGGTTTGTACGCCAATGGCGTGTTGGCGGCGGGTTATGGCTGCTACTGAAGGGTTGGGAGGGAGGGCTTGAAATGTCCAGGACTCTCTGTGTAATGCACCTGCTTTGGCGAGGGCATCGGTTTGGTCATTGAAGTCTTTGTCTTGTCCTGGTTGACGTGAATGACCTCGAACCTTTTTCCAATAAACAATAATGTCATGTTCAGTGACAATGGCATCGCCTGCTTGGAAGAGTTCCTGGTGTTTGACAGGCTTGTTGTTAGCTGTCTTGAATCCGTTCTGTTTCCATCCAGCTAAATGGCATGTGAAGCTTAGACGGGCGTAGTTCGAATCGGTACAGATGAGGAGTTCTTTGATGTTGTGGGATGCCGCCATTTGAAGTGTGATGAGGATGGCTGCTATTTCAGCATATTGCGATGAGCGAGGGCCTAAGTTGAATTGCTGCGGTGGGCAGGGGTCATTGTGAGCCATACCACTCCCGCTCCAGCTTGTAAATTGCCCTTGTGGTTGTAGGAGGAGCCGTCGACATATGCTGTAGGCATTCCTTCACATACATTCTCCTCGAAGTACCTGTGATTCATCAGTTGAGGTTGTGGCGGTTCTTTAGGTTCCGTTGGAGTATGCAGTGTGCAGTGTGTCCGTTGAACAGTTTTGGCAGGCCGCTAGCCCGTTTCCAAGTGAGGATTTGTAGTTTTGGGCATATCTTGCCTTGACGTCCCGTCCTTGGAGTGTCATTAGCCAGGTAGCCATGCGTGCATTGGTCACCACGCCATCTCTGATGCGTTGACTGTTTAGGAAGGTGACCGGCTGATGACAAGTCTCGATGATGACTTTCTGTGCACCGATGTAATTAGAGAAACGCTGGATAGCCCACACAATGCAAAGCAAAGCCTTTTCGCAGTTTGAGTACTTGCATTCTGGGGGAAGCAGCGTTTTGCTGGCATAAGCGACCACTCGTTTGTCTTTGTCATGGAGCTGGTATAGGCCTGCGCTGAGGCAATGATTGGAGAATCCAGCGTCCAGATAGAATTCTTTTCCTGGGTCTGGGTAGGCAAGGCACGGAGCAGAGCACAGGCGCTGTTTGAGCTGGCCCATTGCTGTGTCCTGTGTTTCCGTCCAAACGAAGGGTTCATCCTTTTTCAGGAGGGAAGTTAGTGGTCGTGCGATGTCAGCATAGTTTTTGATGAACTGTCGTGAATAATTGCACACTCCCAGAAAGCTTCGCAGCTCAGAGATGTTAGTCGGCGTCTTTATGCTTTGGATTGCTTGGGTGCGGTTAGACTGTGGCTCGATGCCGTTTCTTCCGACAAGCAATCCGACATAGTTCACCTTGGTTTTGCACCACTGTCCTTTGTGAAGGGCGATCTTGGCTCCTGCCATTATCAGCTGATTTAGGACGTGATTGATTTCTTTGAGGTGGTCTTCCACACTTGAGCTTTTCATCAAAACGTCATCTACATAGACAAGGTTGCCTCTGGCTCTGGCGTCAGGGCATGCTTTGTTCAGGAAGATGTTGAATTCTGCTGGTGAGTTGGCATAGCCGAAGGGACACCGTGTGAAGGTGTACTGTTGATTGCCAAAGGTGAATGCCAGCTTGTGTTGGTCATCGGGATGGACAGGGATTGTCCAGAACCCGGAGGAGACGTCCAGTGTGGAAAGGATCGTCGAGCCTTTGATTTTTGGAATTTCTTGATCCAACTGGGTCATAGGCCATCGTGACAATGATACTTGCTGATTCAACTTGCGATAGTCGATGGTGGGCCGCCATTTGCCGTTTGGTTTTAGGACTGGCCAATATCGGGGCAGAGTATGTGCTGTTACAGGGCCGGATGACCCCCTTTTCCAGCATGGAGTCAACAATCTCTTGCACTGGCTCGTATGACGCTATTGGAATCTTGTACTGTCGCACAAATGTGGGTGGCGCATTTGGGTTTGTCGGGATGCGCAACGTGTGGATGTTTGTCAGTCCACAATCCAGGGAATCCTTTGCGAAAGAGTCCTTGTATTTGTGCAGAACCTCTTTGAGTCCTTGGCGATCCGCTTCATTGTGGAGGGCATCCGCCTCACTCAGGATCTGTTGAACTTGTGCGTTGAACCCGGCGTAGGGTTCTTCTGCAGTGAGGTCATTTGAGGGGCTTTGGGCCCCAATGGTCACCTGTGTAGGTGATTCTGTCGCAGGCTGTGTTGAGACAGCATAGACAGCGAGATGAGTGTCATCTGTTAGTTCTGACCGGCAGACGCTTTCTCTGGACACTGGCAGAATGGATGTGATGGCAATCACTTCATGGGGTTTTGTAAACGTTACGGTGTCGTCGTATTCATCTGACATTAGCTGTGTGGGTATAGGGCCTATGACAGGTACCATCAGTTCAAAGTCGTGGAACACCTGGCTGATGAGCCATCCCAGGTGATTGGCTTTAGGAACGTGGATGTCTTGGGCCGTACAGTTGTTGAACAACACGTACACAGCACAAGATGACACTTCCATGAGAGGTGTGGCTTCCAGAGTCGGTCCGAGTTTTAGGCAGGTCCTGGAAGGTTGGAAGAAGCCTAGCTTACTGTTGAGCATTTGGCCAGGTCGCATGTTGAGGCGGATGCTGACACTCTTGCTGTAGGCAGGTATTGTGGCTTCTTGCTCCGTGATCATAGCACATGCGTCTGGCATGGTTTGACCGGATTGGAGGTTCTTGAGGTTGACTGACGTTGTCAGTTGGTGTGACAGGGGAGCCCATATGATGTCGTTTACGGTATCAATGCAAGCATTGAGCCGGACCAGGATATCCGCTCCAAAGTAGATGTCATGCGGCAGGTCTGGGACAACGAGGAAGTAGTGAGTCAGCTGTCTGTTGTTCCATCGTATGTCCAGAGTGCAGATGATCTTGGAGGTGGCCATGGTTGTCGACCAGGGACTGAGAGGGAAGCGGCTGTGCTTAGTGACATGTGGTAGACACTGATGTCTTTGCTTCAATGTTTTGAATAGCTTCAGGCTGATGGCTGAGTTCTCTGCCCACAGGGCTAGTGCCGTGTCGGACACTGATGTGCCTTGGACATCTATTGCAGTCATGATTCGAAGCCTGCGTTTGATTCAGGCTCCTGCAGTGAGCAGAGGAGAGGGTCCTTGTCCTTGCTGTTTGTGCTTGGTCCAGATCCTGGCTTTGCTACTGCATCATCGATCAGTGACTTAGGGACGGTGTCGGTGACTTGACACTGCGACTTGTTGGAGTCTAATGCCTGGCAAGGCAGAGGTTCACGGACTTGTGTCCACATCTTTAGGTGCTTGAAGTCTATTAGAGGTTTGAAGCGATTAAGCAGATCTTTCCCAATTAGGAGTGGATACATTTTAAGTGGTGAAACGTATACGGGATGGACGAGGTCCATCGATCCCACCGTTAGGTGAATTGGGGCCACATGTTTTAGTTGTAGACCCGTGTGGGAGTATGCTTGAAGGTTTAGTTCACACCTTTGGAGTTTGAGGGTTATGTTAGTCCTCTTTGATCTTTCTTGGACTTCCTCCAGGAGTTCGGTAGACATTAGAGTAATGTCGGCTCCCGTATCGAGGAGCGCTTCGACTCTGATGTGTCGCTCGATGATGATGGAGAGGTAGAATTTTCTGGCTATACCTTTCTCAATGAGATCGCCTAGGAGTTGAGGGACTGGAGTTTGGGAGGAAACAGTTAGGATATCAGGGCTGATGTGGCGTTCTTCGGAGGAGTGGCAGATGACCAAGACAGCACTTTCAGGAACTTGAGGGGTTTCGTCAGCAGGTGTTTGTTGGACGCTGCTGTAATTTGGAGCATTAGGTGTTGAGTTAGTGTCTAACTCTGTTGCTGGGTTTTCAGGTGGGGTTTCGTGTCCATCTGAAGTTAGTGTGATTACGGTTCTCTGAGAGTGAGGTGAAGGAGTGCTGTTCTCCGTGGCTGGTTGAGTCAGGCTGAATCTGGTTTCTCTTTCTTTTCCCATTTCCGATCTTCCTCCTTCCGTTGGAAGAATTCTTTCATCATCATTTTCATCATTTCTTGTGAGTCGAAACACGGTGGTGTCTCTTGTTCCTGCGTGGGTTCAGTTTGAGCTCGGTCAGCTTGGAATCTTTGTGAATTCTTTCCTCAATTCCTTGGGCTGTTTGCTCCAGGGTGAGTTTGTCGTCTTCCCTTGGAGTTTCCGTTGGATTCCCATGAGTTTTTTCCTCTTGAGTTTCCAAATGAGCTTGGTTGGTTCCACGATCTCTCCCAATGACTTTCGTGAGGCCTTGACTGGTCCCATGTCTTTTCCCAGTGGCGTCCAGGTGAGCGTTGACGTCCACGTGGTCCATCCCAGCGTTCGTACCTCTGTTTAGATCGGGTACCAGCGTGGGAGTCTCGTTCTTTGTTGGACGAGGGTGCAATCCACTCCCTGGGTGGCGGCTTGGCATTGTCTTGGCGTTGAGCGCCCTCTAGCACCAGCCCTTGACTTTGAGTGTTGAAGTCAAGAACGGCTGGGGTTTTGGCATTTTTTTCTGAGGCCATCTTTTGTTTGCCGTAGGCTTTCTGTGCCAAGTCTCACAACTGCTGAGCATTCATTGTCCGTGGACATGCGAGAACGCCAATATGGTGGCTTACGCCAGGATGAAGGTTTCGTAGGAAGAGAGTTTTAAAGTTCAGTTCATCCACCATGTCAGGTTCGTTGCGAGTTCCAAAGTATGCCCGTCTGAGTCGGCTGTAGTAGGCTTGAGGAGGTTTGTGACATCCTTGTCTCGTCTCCAGGGCAGCCACGAGGCCTTGTTCGGACTCAGGGTCGGATAACTCTTTAATGAGGCCTTCTCGGAGCAGTTGGTAATCAGTCTTTGTGTGAGCAGGCTGCCTGTCCAGGAAGCTGCAAACTTCAGAACTGGATGTCTTTCGAAGTAAATATAGTCTATCTTTGTCTGTAACGTTAGGTCGCATTTCCAGATGGAAATCGATATCTTGGAGATACGCTTGGACATTTGGGCTATTTGGCACGCTCGGGGTGAATTTGCCAATGTTCCTGGCGAGCTTGTCGAGGTCTTTTAGGTCCAAGCCGTGCGATGATCTGTGACTGGCTGCAGCAGATTCTTTTGGCTGAGGTAAAGTGAGGTAAAGTTATCCAGCGTGAGTTGGTGAATGTTTCAACACCACCCCCTCCATCTTTTTCTCACATGTCAGTCCAGGAACAGGTGACCCGGTCCTGCTCGGCAGGGGTGAGGTCGGTGCACGTCGTGTCCTTGATGGCTCACGGCGCAGTTCGTAAGCGTGCTTGAGTTCCTCTTGGAAACTGTCAGATTCCTTTTTGACGTAGTCAAGCTGTCGTGTTAGACGACTAACCTCGTTTCGTGACTCATCCAGGTGAGCTTCAAGGGCTTTGATTCTGCCGTTTTTATCTCTGAAGTCGGCCTTTGCTTTCTCCAGAAGCTGTTCAGCATACTGTAGCTTTTTGGACCGATCATCGTAGTCTGCCTTGACCTTTTCCAATTCTTGGCTAGTAGCTGCTAGGGTTTCTTTTAGCCGGTTGATCTCCTCCTCAGCACCTTGTTCCGCCTCATCCGACCCTTTCCGTCGTTCCTGAGCTTCAAGTTCCAGCTGCTCTATGCGTCGTTGTGCATGTGTCAGCTCCTGCTGGCGTTGTGCAGCGTGCGTGTCGCTCAACTTGAGGGTGGCGATGAGTGTGTGGCTTAAGGAGCCGGTGATCTTGGCTAATTCTTTGTGATTGTAGCTGTGACTTGGGTCTTGTGTCATGAGGCTTGTTATGTTGTCATCCAGCTGGTCTTTTGTCTGATGTTTTAGTGTTTCAGCAGCCTTAGGGAGGAGACTGTCTGTTGCAATGCTTAGCCATGTTTCCAAATCCTCCCAGTGACCGACATGTCCTGTTGTGTGAGACATGTTTGGGCGTGGTGAGTGAGATCTCGAACTGCGACTGACACAGACCTTGAAAAGAAAAACAAAACAAAACAAAACAAACAAACCAAAACAGAACAAATCAACAAACAAGGGGTGTAGATGTGCAATATAGAATGTGTACTAGTGTTGACTGTGTAAAACAGGTGGGTGTGGTTCTCTGTGACTGTGATCCTCTGGGGGCGTGCTTCTAATTTGTAGCCTCTGTGGGGGGGGAAATTGAGCGCACACACACACACAGGTAGCACAGCTAGAGAACAGGTAAAGAGAAGAAGAAGGTTGCTTCTAATCAGAGGATTTGTAAATGGGACATTTTTTTTTTGTAAGTCTGTGATTACAATTGGTTTTCTCCGGGGTGAAGGAAAACAGTAACAATGACAGCACTGGTCCCGTTAATGACCAAAATTGACACCACAAGCTAATTAGAGTGTTCGCGTGCTTGACGTTTTCCGGTGCCTTTCTTCTGTGGACCTGCTTTAACCTGGCGGGGTAGGATTTCACAAAAGAGGAAGGTAAATGGAAAACAATTTTGACATGTTCTCAAGTTCCACAAATACCTGTTTCGATTGCTAAAGTTCTCCACTTGTGATCTTCACACAGGCAAAACTCTCAGCAACAGCAGCAGTAGTCAAATTAGAGGATAGCAGCAGTAAGAAAAGAGAGAAAGATGAGTGGGATTTACTCCCAATGTCAGGATTAGTAACGAAGGTGGCAGCGCGGAGGCGCTGTTGAGTCGATGCACCTAGGGGTTTTGCTTTGCTAATTTTAGTAGGACAAACACACTTGCCTAAGCGTTAAGAAAACCTTAATTTTTTTCTTTTGGAGGCTTGCTACTTAGAAGGGTTTTCCTAATTAGAAAGTTTTATACTCTAGGCTTTGTGAGGAATGTAAATTGCTCCTGTGGTGTCCAGCAGCAAGGCCCACCGCCCGAGCGCACCAGGTGAGCTCCTGTAAGGGTTTTGCCGAACACTCCGCCCCCACCGTACTGCTGTGAGCCTCTCAGACAGCTGTGGCTTTTGGCACAACCGGGCTGGGACTCAAATGAGGTATGTCAAACGACTGCTGGCCTGAAGAGGGGTGGGGCTAGGTCCCGGTGTCTATCCGTCAGCGCGAACCCGAAGTTCGACGTACTTCTTCAATAGTTTAGCCGGGATGGTATATCAGAACCTTCGCCCAGACAGCCGTTGACTCTCCTCCGATACCCGATTGCTAGCCTGCTGTGGGCCGTCACTTTGCAACACTAGGACGGAAGTATTCGGTTTTCCCCTCCAGCCTGCACCAGGTACAGTCGGAACGGGTGACTCCGCTTGCTGTAACTCACACTGGAGGCAATTTCACTTCACTAACCAAGCACTAGGGGGAGCCCTATCTCCTATCAGGCCTAAGAAAAGGGAAACCTATAAAAGTTAATTTAATAACAGACGGAGAGAGACCAAACAGGTTGGAACCAAAACTCAATTGCAACTGAAATTAGAATTTCAAATTACAAATGGTAGTTTCTAATTCAAATTTTATGATGTTATCATTTAAATTTGATAGGCTTGATTAGGATTAAATTAATCAATAAGGTATCCTTGAGGTAGGGACGCTCAGATCCTTATTAGCCAATGCTGGAATTAAAATTTCAGAGCAATGATTGATAGTTAAATATCTAACTTAATGTTTGTCATTAACATTAGAAGACACCTGTGATTATAATAATCCGTAAGTATTGAAGCAGGGTAATACAAGCTCTAATGAGTTGCAGATGAAATTAAAATTTCAGAGCATTATTGGCAGTCATGGATTAAAATCTTAATGATGTTTTTCATTAACATTACAAGCGATTACATTTCATTGATCAGCCAATAGTGTTGCCATATGGAAACAGGAACTGTAATTAATTATTAAATTGAATTAGAATTTTCAAATTCGTAAATAATTATGAAATTAAATTACAAATTCCACATCCCTAATTTCGTATCCCTAAGCCTGACCAATTACTAATTCCTTGTGTTATTCTAATCATTAGAACAAATTAATCCGTACCGTCTAACTATAAAGGAAATTTTAAAAAAAACAAAGCGATCAAACTCTTTGATAGTTAATAATTAAGATCTTAATCTTACTGTTAAATTATCAGAGCACACATAATTATCTCAATCAGTCTATGTGGAATCGGAAAATGAAATTATTCACATCTGGGATTAGTTATGGAATTAAAGTATCAATTTCGAATATTTCATAGCAGTTCATCCAATGAGATTCTTAAAATCATGAGCGCAATTATAATTAAATTAATTATCTTCCTATCAAAGCAATGAGGCTAAGACCCATCGTTAATTTATGATAAACCCCAATAGTTATGAAACTAATACCTGCTAAATATAAAACAAAACAAAACAACCTAAACACAAATGCTTATTAGAACCACCTGTGACATCGCTGGTCTCATTTATGAAAATCAGCTGCCTTGCACATTAAAGGATTATTTAAATTTGTATTGTTAAAGTCCTTTCACATGAGAAGTTATAGGTAGAATCAATGAATGCCAAAGAGAGAATTGAGTGAATTCAAAAGAGAGAAGGAACTGATGTAAACAGTTTAGTGTGAGTTAAAGTTCAGCTGTGAAGGGTTGACCGTATCAACACTTCAAAAACACACTGCACACACACACACGCATTCAAACCCACCGGCTACAAAATGCTATGTGCTAATCGCTATGCTTCTAATACACCTAGCTTTGCCTAAGCTCCAATATGCTACTCATTGGCTTCAGTTAGCTTAGCTAAGGCTGTTAGGCTGTTGTTTACAACAGCTCAAAATGGCGCGGGGACGGAGCCTGTGCACTTCCTGAGTTACGCGTCACTATGGTGACGTCAGGGAACCTGTCACTTCCGACGCACAGATCCGGGTACTCAGTGAAACAATGTCTTTCACACTACCATCAAAAAACAGCTATTTAGATTCTTTCTTTATAGCACTAACAATCTCAACTCGTTCAGAGAGATATAAATTAATCCATAGATTAATTATCAACACCTTTTTGGCCGCGGCGAGCCTTAGTACATTACTTCTGTCTAACTTCACAGACAAAACACAGTGGATTTATCATCACACGATTTATTTTTGATCAAGATCAATAACTATTCTCCCCAGAACGCGTTTCGGCCACTCTTCCCGAGCGCCGCGTCCGATTTCACTCTTTTTAGTGACTCAAAGATTGGCAGAGAAATAACAGGTAGCTAATCTGATATTCTCGCTGGGAGATTAAATAGCATATCCGGAAGTGGAACACGCACAAACCAGATCACGCTATTAAGGTCTTATGGAAGAGAGAAATTAGGAAATTCGCTCATTTGTCTCTTTTGCACTTTTAGAGCGACTTTTTGTCTTACAAGACAATTTATTTGCTGCAGTTCATTTCTCAAACAACTAAGGTTGCACTTTAATTCATTCAAAACGCATTGCCATGCCGTACAGTACCACAAACACACAAACAAACTCTGTCTCTCTGTATTTACACTATTTCTCCTTCCGGTTAGAAGAAAATAGGAAAAATACAACAATATGTATTTCTGATTATGAATTTTCAAGTCACACAATGCCCGCTTTTAATCTCCACCATTCCTGTAAAGGATTTTACCCCTTTTACATTGTTTAATTTAGCTCTTTGGTTTAAGTTTTATTTTAGCTTTAGGGAATCTTACGATTTGATATCGATATGATCAATTGATATTAATCAAAACGTCCAACTTATACCTTATTTAACAATCGTCCAGCAAGTTGTTAGATTTCAGTATATCTGAGAAATTCTGTTTATTCTCGTGGCCACGATATAATAATACAGAATTATTGAAATAACCTTATGACAGTTATGAGCATAGGTAACGTAATCTGGGCAAAGTTTGATTTGAATATTTCACAACAGAACACCGAACACTTCTCTAAATCAAACAAGAGTTTATTTGCTATTTTACTACAATACATGAACTACGCTAAATGACACAAAACAAAATACATACACACACAAACATAGACAATGAATTGTTGCAATCTGAGAATGATCAAAATATAGCACTGTTTTGCTATTTCCACATGATTTTACCCATGTCGATCATCAAGAGGAGAACTCTATTATCCTTACTTTAGAGATAGATACGACCAGTTCAGCCACTTTATAGAGATTTTGTTTGATACATGCTTTTAAGTTGAAATGACGCTGTGTGGCTTGAAGGAATTCCGCGCATCGTTGCGTGACGTCTCTCTGGGGATGTCCTTCTGTTGTTGCTTGGTTGGCTCTGGGGTTGTTTGACGCTCTTGAGTTCCTTTCGCGTAGATTCAGACTTTCAAGGGTTTCTTCAGAGATTTGACTAAATGTTGGTTCAATGTTCAAACTTGGCCAGATGTTAAGGCTGCGAGCTCGTTTGGAGTAGCTCCAAGTTTCAAAGAAACACGTGATTTCGAGCAGAGAGCCGAGAGAGCTGGGAGTCAGTATTTTAGACCGTGGTTTTTCGGTCCCTCCCACTCGATGCTCTTCCAATGAAATAGTTCCTGGGGGCGGAGCCCCGCCCACATGGATCAATCTTCCGTGCGTAAATTTATCTGCTTAGTTATTTTGTCACATGAAGAAAACATCCTGGCAGATTTCTATATGTGTTATAATCATACAGTAGGAACAGAAGAGTCAACTTTCACTTACACCAACTTGTTGTTTGTGAAATCAGCTATTATTCAAACAACAGGTATTTGTCATACACAAAGTGCTCATATTACTTTTTACCTACTACACGGGTTAAGGCATAGATTAAACTATGCTAAATTCTAAATAATCACACCACGCATATGAATTAAACACAGGAAAAAGTTATGTCACAGATTGAGAAGATAGCATTGGTTACAATAACACAGAAAGCTTAACCTGTTAACCTGCACCCCCCATATTGGGAATCACAGCTGAAAATGACTAACTAACTTAAAATGGTAACAGCTCCTGACTTCAGTGGGCCACACACACAATTGTGGTGTCTTTGGAAAGGAGACCCTTTGGCCTTTACTATCCATCATCCAGAGTTGATAATGCTCAAAAATATAAAAAGTTATAGACACTGAAGTGCCTTGATAAAAATTGTACCACGCTGAATTTTTTTTTTATTTCATATAAAAATACATGAAATCAGTCCTGGAGAAATCCAGAAAAGTAATGGGTTGAAAGTCACATGTCTCATGAGTTTATATTTCAAATCTGAAGAAGATACCATGAAAAATGAGATTCCTGCAGACATTTTTCTAGTCCCCCCCCCCCCCCCCCCCCGTTTGAGGAAAAATATTTACCAAATTATTGAAGAGTTCTACTACACTATTTAGTCTTTATACATGCCACTGCAGTTTTTCAATTATAAAACTGTATACAGAATCTTAGACATCGTATAAGTGATTTATTTGAGCACTAGAAAAATACAATAAGAATAATTTTTGAGTGATGAAAAAAAAACAATAATAATAAAAAAAAATTACTTAATTACATACTGATTTCCTGACAAACAGATGCTCTCCTGCTCATACATTAGTAATCAAATGCTGAAGATCATTCATACAGATGCTAATCATACTGATGGCTGCCCAATAAAGTCAATATTCACATTATAATGGCCTTTTATATAGACTGCATTCACACTGATATCTGTGAACAGTCAGTAATTACATGCTGATTATCAGCCATACGGATGTTAATCACACAGATACAGGCACATTACCCACAAAACACGCAAACATATATGAAAACTGCTGAAGAAGAAAAAAAAATAAATGTTTTTTCTTTTTTATTGTGCTAAAAAGATCGCTAAGTTATGCCCCATCAGATGACAGGTGCGTCACAGCGTGCGTCATGCGCCGTCGCGAGGGAGCGCCAGAATTCAAATAATCAATCTTCCGTGTATCTTTGACTTTTTTTTTTTTTGATAATTTCATTCTGTTTGGGACATTGCCTGCTACAAAATCGTGCTGTTTTTTTTACCACCAAGACGCTGTTTTTGAGCGTAATTTGTTCCATAACGGACACAAACAATAACTCTCCCTCAAGAGATGAGACGTAAACAAAGGATTAACGATCTAAATTACAGCGTTGTTGTTTCTTTGGACTAAAAGTGTTCGATGGAATGTTGTTCAGTGGACCCTTATCTCTCAAGCAAAACCAGGATTTACAGCAGTGGATACGTTTGAGAGTCGTTATCAGGATGAATATGGTATGTACTGCGCGTTTTTTTATACATGTTTTGATGTGTACTGCTTACACAAATTTAGCAAATACATTCCGTATAAGCTTTCTATCGAAAAACAGCGATCTGTCGTCGATGCTAGAGGCTTAGACCTTCAAAATGATATATAGTTTGTCAAGATTCATTTTGTCCTGTTTTACTTTATCTGTTTGAAAACAATGACGTGTGCAAACAAAGAGCTTTCAGTGCGCCCGCGTCCTGGTGCATGTTAACAGGTTAATTTCATTTCATAAACTACAACCAGCAATATATATTTATTGTCTGTATCTATAATATATATATATCTTGCTTCTAATAGCAGCAATGATTATTATTAATTGTCTTTTTGGAACACTTAAGAAAAGTTTTGAGTCTTGTTCTGTTCAAAGCGGTGAAACGGGAGGTGTTTCCTTTTGGAATGTGAGAGAAACGGGAGGTCAGGAAAGTCAGCTGTCCAGGTCATGAGAATGTCACGTTTGTGGAGATCTGGTCTTTCTTAGCTGGAACATCTGTCGTAAAAGCGTCTTTTCTTGTTGATAAAAATCATTGAATTATGCGTTAACGATCAGGGGATCCATGACGTTTGTTGTTGGACCATAAGCAGATGTTTCGTCCTGTTTCGGTCGAGTTATGGTTAAGTGATAAGAACCAAGTGAAGTCCTGTTTTAAACCACATTCAAGATACTCTCCTCCAACTTCTTGTTTTAACAACATCTCTTGAGATAAGGAGGTTTTATGGCAGGAAATCGGAACTCAGGGATGTGCTCGCCATTATGTTCAGGTATGTGTGCGTTCTACCTTCCCCCAAGGTCTTACAGCAGAGACACTCGGAGCCTGTGGCAGGGAATACAGACCATCACGGACTATAAGCCCCCACCACAGACCTGTGACAGCACCATCCCCCTGCTGAACGAGTTGAATGCCTTCTTTGCTCGCTTGCAGTGGTGCACAAAACCGCACCACTGCACAGAAGACTCCACCTCCTCCCGGCGACCAGGTGATGACGCTGTCCCTGGACAGCGTGAGGAGATCCCTCAGCAGGATCAATGCATGCAAAGCTCCGGGTCCTGACAACATTCCTGGGTGTGTACTGAGTGACTGTGCAGTGAAACTCACTGATGTCTTCACAGACATCTTCAACATTTCACTAAGTCAGGCTGTTGTCCCCACATGCTTCAAAGCTACCACCATCATTCCAGTCCCGAAGAAGTCATCTCCATCCTGCTTCAATGACTACCGTCCAGTAGCACTCACTCCTATTCTCATGAAGTGCTTTGAACGGCTAGTCATGCAACACATCAAGTCTGTCCTCCCCCCCCCTCCCTGGACCCCTTCCAGTTTGCATATAGGTCCAACCGCTCGACCGATGATGCCATCGCCACTGCCCTCCACCCAGCCCTCACACATCTGGACAAAAAAGACTCATATGTCAGGATGCTGTTCATAGACTTCAGTTCAGCATTCAACACAATCATCCCTCAGCAGCTCACTCACAAATTGGTCCAGCTGGGGCTCAACACCTCTCTGTTCAACTGGCTGTTGGACTTCCTGACCGGGAGACCTCAGGCAGTACGGGTCGGCATTAACACATCCAGCACCATCACACTGAACACAGGGGCCCCCCAAGGATGTGTGCTGAGCCCCCTCCTCTTCACTCTGCTGACCCACGACTGCACACCATCACACAACTCTAACCCTTTCATTAAGTTTGCGGATGACACGACTGTGGTGGGTCTCAATAGCAACAGAGATGAGACAAACTACAGGAGAGAGGTGAGCCGCCTGGCCGGGTGGTGCAGGGACAACAATCTCTCTCTGAATGTGGAGAAGACGAAGGAGATTGTTGTTGACTTCAGGAGAGTGCACACTCAGCATGCTCCTCTGACCATCAATGGTGCGACTGTGGAGAGAGTGAGCAGCACCAAGTTCCTGGGTGTGCACATCACAGAGGACCTCTCCTGGACTAACAACACTGCGGCACTGGCCAAGAAAGCACAGCAGCGTCTCTACTTCCTCCGCAATCTCAGAAGAGCCAGAGCCCCGACCCCCATCATGTGCACCTTCTACAGAGGTACCATCGAGAGCATCCTGACTAGCTGTATCACTGTGTAGTATGGCGCCTGCAACGCGTCCTGCCGCAAGTCCCTTCAACGGATAGTGAGAGCAGCTGAGAAGATCGTTGGTGTCTCTCTCCCCACCCTCCAGGACATCTACAGCACCCGTCTCACCCGCAAAGCCCTCAGCATTGCAGGTGATCCCACCCACCCTACACACATCTTCTTCAGTCTGCTACCGTCAGGGAGGAGACTGCAGAGTCTCCAGGCGAGGACCAGCAGACTGAAGGACAGCTTCATCCATCAGGCTGTCAGGAATCTGAACTCCCTCCCGTCCTTGCCCCCCTCCCCTCTCTTACACCACGCACTACTGAACTCTGACCCCTGAACTCTTTTTTTATTTTTTACTTTTTGACAGATAGCCATGCACCTAGGAAGGCTACCAGAAGGGGACCGACTGAGACTACCCAGACCACAAAGAGTGGGCTGTCTACTTACAACCCTAGCAGGGGAGACAGCACTGTCTAGGTAGGGCTCAAGGAGACCGCTACTTAAAAACCCTAGGCAGGGGAGCAATCACCGAGCTAGCACATGGCTATCCTCAGATAGCTAGGCTCTAGGAAAAGGGAACCACTGCAACTGCCAAGACCACCAGTATTGGGCTGTCCAATTATAAACCCTATAAGGGGAGACAACACTATCTAGGCAGGGCCCAAGGAGAACTCTACTTAACAACCCTAAGCAGGAAAGCAATCACCGAGCTAGCATATAGCTATCCTCAGATAGCTACGCTTCCAGGAAAGGGGAAGTTAACACACACAGCTAACCTCAGAAAGCTATATCCAAGTAAGCCCGTCCTGCCATGGCAATGGCTGAAATATAACCACCCTTAGGTGACTATACTAAGGAGGTCCCCAATCCGTGTCACTCCCACAGTAAGCTAGCGAGCTCACTGAAATATTGACCAGAGGCTCACAATAGGAATATCCAGACCATAGTAATGAAGTGAACGCATAAAACCCAATAGTCCAGATCAAAGCCTGATGCAAGCAAGGGACATAACACTAGGTGGCTGGACACAGCTATCCTCAAATAGCCCCCTCAGATAAGGCTGAAGTTTGCAAGGCAAGGGCTCAAGGAGACCACTACTTAAAGACCCCACAAGGGGGAACAGTCTCTGAACTGGAACACAGCTATCCTCAGACAGCAGATTCCAAACGAGACTTCAGTGCTTTCCTGAGAAAGCTTGTGCCCAAGGGGAACCAGACCATTGCAGTCCTCAGACTGCTATATTCCAAAGCAAAACAGCCTGAGCTGGAGCACAATCATCTGCAGATGGCTATACTCTGAGCAGAGACTGTTCACATATCACCCGGCTAAACACAGGAAGGAACATTCCCCGTAACCACTAAACCACCCCGTAAGCACCCTGTGAGAGAAAGATAACAGCTTCACTCCACAGAGCATTCAGTATATCCATGCCCAGCGAGGCTCTCCACATACAATAACATGAATAATAGAGAGGCATGGCTGAGCTGAATATAGCTCCTCCCGCGATCTCGCATGCCCTACTTAAAACGACTCGGTGCTCACACTTCATCGTTATAGCAACGAGAACAATATCCGTGGCATCAGGCAACCTGATAGTAAAGGGTATGCGGACACCGCAGATCAAAGCAATCGCCACGAGCTGAGATACCGAGCTGCGGCAACGGCTCGAAATGCGAACGCTTTGCCCTGAATCCCTCGGGAATAGGAACAAATGCGAGCCGAATGCATTAAAGTGACTCATCACAAAGAGTGCGTGATCACAGAGACAAAGACGAAAAGGACAGAATATGCCCTCAAGTGTTAGAACCCCAACACGGAGGCACATATTCCTCAAAGCGCTGCTCGACTCACCAGGATGATGTTCCACACACGTTCAACAGACAGATGGCTCCGAAGACAACAAAAGTTGGTGACGTATTCAGCAGGTGCCCTTTTATACTTTCGGGTACCCGCCTATGACGTCACAGGCCACGTGGACCAATAGGATTGGAGTTGTTTTACACATGCTTCAGGTACTGGTCACGCAGACAGCTTCCCCAAAGTGTCCACCAGGACATAGCGTCGAGTTCCCTAGAAGGGGAACTTGCAGCTACTACTACACTGGCCGCGAACATCGCGACACGGTGCGTTAAAGCACATAGATCCCGTTATAATCAGTCATTCAGTAACTGAGCGCAAGCGCTACAGTAAACAGATGCTGTGTTCCATTTCTGACGCATTCCATGCGCTTGCGCTACCGACAAGTTGACAAATTGATAAAGTGCGCTCTGATGCATCCAGTGTAGAGACGGCGTTAGGATGTGGCAAACCATTTTCTTTTGCAAGGTTCAGCTCATACATCTTTGGTGTAAACTTGCCTTAACCAAACGCCCTCCAAGAACACCTCAGCGCCCCCCTTTCAAAAATATTGCTTCCAGCGCCCCCGATGCTCTCCGAACGCCCCTGTTGAGAAACACCAGGCTACTTTAGATCAAACGGTTTTGGAGTTTAATGGATTTAAATGAGTTCAATATTCTACATAAAAAGTACAAATAATCTCTAAAGCAAGCCTTGTGCATCATAGGAGACAATATTCTGAGCCATTTGCACTTTAGATCAAATGGTGTTAGCGTTTAACGGATAACGGTGCTGCATACATTTAAAAGATTAAAATTATTACAAAATATGCAAAATGCATGATCACCAAACAAAGCCTTGTGCCATGAAAATCAGGGGAACCATGGTTACATGCGTAACCCGAGACGTTCCCCTTCTAGGGAATTCCACGCTGCACCTCCTGGGGGGTGTCACAGAATGGCCCGTATCCTCCGTCACTGATCACTTTCATCTGCACCTGATTTACTCATCATGCACACCTGCTCCTCATCATCACAGCTCATCACCCCTGCTCTACTTAAGCACACTCCTCACTCCAGTCACTGTCTGATCTTAAAGTCACAAAGCTGCCTAGACATTGAGAGTTGTGGAAGCTACAAGGACCGCTACGCTACTGAACCATCTGCCTGAGTATACTTCCCTGAATACCTTACCTGCTATAACTTACCTCCTGTTTGCCTCTCACTTCCAGTTACCTGGAAAGCTGTGGACACTAGAGACCTTCGGGCTCTTCGGGATCTCTGTCTGCAGCGCACCTGCCAAAGACACAGAAGCTCAGTCAGGATTCCAGCACAGTCCACTATCCGTTCAAGAAGGACCACTCACCGCACTTGAAGTAGTTCACCACTGTTGTTAATGAGTTTGCTTTAATAAACACTTACTCTTCAAACACCATCTCTGTGTCAGGCAGTTCCGTAACAGAAGATCAGACCCTTACCGAAGACGTAAGCGGACCACATCGAAATGGAGGCGGCTGCATTCATCACGAGGGCTTATGCAATCCATGACCCGCTGGATTTTGTGAGGGAATTCGTGCCTTTCGCCCTCTCCAGCTTGCTAGAGGATCGAGCCCTCAAGCTCTTATTCCGGCTCGGGATCACATCCCATCACCCCTTGAAGCTCCCAGACACTTCCAGCCTCACCTGGCAGGAGACTGTCTTCAAGTGTCTGGAGAGTCTTCGATCCCGAGTCGGAGTTCCGCCCGAAGCGACGATGATGGTTCCGCCACCCGTAGCGGCGATGATGGTTCCGTCGCCCGAAGTGACGATGATGATTCCGCCGTCCGAGATGGCGATGATGGTTCCGCCACTCGCGGCGACTATGATGCTTCCGTCCGCGGCCATGATGGTTCCGCCGCCCGCGGCTTCCCCAGACCCGCCAAAGGCAGAGAGACTCGTGCCTTTGGGGGTCTTGGTTGAATTTGAGGGGATGACAGGGTACCCAGTGGCAGCTCCACGCCAGAGCCCTCCAGTGGCTGCTCCACGCCAGAGCCCTCCAGTGGCTGCTCCACGCCAGAGCCCTCCAGTGGCAGCTCCACGCCAGTGCCCTCCAGTGGCAGCTCCACGCATGTGCCCTCCAGAGGCTGTTCCTCGCATGTGCCCTCCAGTGGCTGCTCCACGCAAGAGCCGTCCTGAAGTCCCGCTGGTTCCGCCCAGCCGTCCTGAAGTCCCGCTGGTTCCGCCCAGCCGTCCTGAAGTCCCGCTGGTTCCGCCCAGCCCTCCTGAATTCCCGCTGGTTCCGCCCAGCCGTCCTGAAGTCCCGCTGGTTCCGTCCAGCCGTCCTGAATTCCCGCTGGTTCCGTCCATCCGTCCTGAATCCGCGCCTCCAGAGCGCCCCCTATTGCCTGCGCCTCCAGAGCGCCCCCTAGGGCCTGCGCCTCCAGAGCGCCCCCTAGTGCCTGCGCCTCCAGAGCACCTCCAAGAACTCGCTCCTCCAGAGCCTCCTCAAGAGCCCGTTCCTCCAGCATGCCCACCAGAGAGCTTCCCCAAGAAAATTTTGGGGGGGGGCTATATATCCTCAGCCTGGGTGGCCGGGCCCAGAGCCAAGGCCACGGAGATTCCTGACCCACCATGGCCGCCCAAAAGAGATAGGCCATGGTCTCCCGAAGCCCCGGATCCGCCATGGCCTCCCGATTCTCCTGCTCCGCCATGGCCTCCCGAGTCCCCGGATCCGCCAGGGCCTCCCGAAGCCCCGGATCCGCCATGGCCTCCCCGAAGCCCCGATCCGCCATGGCCTCCCGATTCTCCTGCTCCGCCATGGCCTCCCGAGTCCCCGGATCCGCCAGGGCCTCCCGAAGCCCCGGATCCGCCATGGCCTCCCGAAGCCCCGGATCCGCCATGGCCTCCCGATTCTCCTGCTCCGCCATGGCCTCCCGAGTCCCCGGATCCGCCAGGGCCTCCCGAAGCCCCGGATCCGCCATGGCCTCCCGAAGCCCCGGATCCGCCATGGCCTCCCGATTCTCCTGCTCCGCCATGGCCTCCCGAGTCCCCGGATCCGCCAGGGCTTCCTGAATCTCTGGTTCCACCCTGGATGCCTTCCCTGTATCCATGTCCTCCACCGACATCCAGGGCGCCCACCCCCCCTCCCAGGTTTTGTTATTACGTCGCGGGACGCGCCGTCCGGGAGGGGGAGGTACTGTCACAGAATGGCCCGTATCCTCCGTCACTGATCACTTTCATCTGCACCTGATTTACTCATCATGCACACCTGCTCCTCATCATCACAGCTCATCACCCCTGCTCTACTTAAGCACACTCCTCACTCCAGTCACTGTCTGATCTTAAAGTCACAAAGCTGCCTAGACATTGAGAGTTGTGGAAGCTACAAGGACCGCTACGCTACTGAACCATCTGCCTGAGTATACTTCCCTGAATACCTTACCTGCTATAACTTACCTCCTGTTTGCCTCTCACTTCCAGTTACCTGGAAAGCTGTGGACACTAGAGACCTTCGGGCTCTTCGGGATCTCTGTCTGCAGCGCACCTGCCAAAGACACAGAAGCTCAGTCAGGATTCCAGCACAGTCCACTATCCGTTCAAGAAGGACCACTCACCGCACTTGAAGTAGTTCACCACTGTTGTTAATGAGTTTGCTTTAATAAACACTTACTCTTCAAACACCATCTCTGTGTCAGGCAGTTCCGTAACAGGGGGCACTATGGGGAACGAAATCAAACCGCGCCGTGCCGAGGCGCATGCCTGTCCTGGTGGGAGAGCACCAAGGAAGCAACATACATTCACCTAAGCCTAGCCTTAGAAAGGGGCCATGCCACTGATGCCACGGGCCGCTAACGCAACTTGGCAGAAACGGGGAACCTGAATAGATCAAGGGGAACATCCCACCCAAGTTAAGAGCACAGCTATCCTCAGATAGCTATTTGCTATGTGAGCAGAACTAGCCTGGATACACAAGACCACTGAGGAGGCTAACTAGAAAGCCTCTAGAGGAGCTAAAGAGATTGCTACTTAAATCCCAGGTAAAGAGAGTAGCTGCTGAGCTAGAAGTAAAGTCAAGTCACCTTTATTTATATAGCGCTTTTAACAATACAGATTGTGTCAAAGCACTTAACAGTATCAAGTTGGAGGATAGAGTGTCAGTAATGTATAATAAGATTAAACACTCAATTTTCAGTTAAGGGCATTTCATTATTGAATTCGGAGATGTCATTGTCTAGCTAAGTTTAGTTTAAATAGTATCTGTGAAATCAAATTTACGATAATCGCTAGAAATTAAGTGTCCCCAACTGAGCAAGCCAGAGGCGACAGCGGCAAGGAACCAAAACTCCCTCTGTGACAGAATGGAGAAAAAACCTTGGGAGAAACCAGGCTCAGTCGGGGGGCCAGTTCTCCTCTGGCCAGGATATTGTTTATTCATTGTTTACTTATTGTTTTAATAAAAATTTTAAATGTATAAATGTATTATATTTCTATTTTTATATTGTTGCAATTTCTAACAATAATAGTATTATGTAGTTAGGTATTTTATTATTATATTTTTAATTATTTGTTTTATTTTTAGTTTTATTGGATTTTAGTCGAGGTCTTCACTGGGGATATGTCTCTGGGGCTCATCGCTGACGATCAGGGCCACAGACATCATCTCCCGGCGCCGATCCACCATCTGATCCGGACACGGACTGAGAAACAGAATAAGAAAGAAACAACTATTAGTGTAGATGCCAATCTTCTTACGATGTAACAAGTACATCGTGTGTTATGGGAAGTGTTCCCGGTTCCGGTTGATCTAATCAATGCAGCCTAACAATCCTTTAACGGATTTGAATAATAGAAGTGTAGTAGAGTGTTAGGTGTATGTCAGGTTAAAGAGGTGGGTCTTTAATCTAGATTTAAACTGACAGAGTGTGTCTGCCTCCCGAACAGTGTTTGGTAGATTGTTCCAGAGTTTTGGTGCTAAAAAGGAAAACGATCTGCCGCCCGCAGTTGATTTTGATATTCTAGGTATTATCAAACGGCCAGAGTTTTGAGAACGCAGCGGCCGTGGAGGACTATAATGCGATAAGAGCTCACTCAAGTACTGAGGAGCTAAACCATTCAGGGCTTTATAAGTCATTAACAAGATTTTAAAATCTATACGATGTTTAGTAGGGAGCCAGTGCAGTGTTGACAGAACTGGGCTAATGTGGTCATACTTCCTGGTTCTAGTAAGAACTCTAGCTGCTGCATTTTGGACTAACTGTAGTTTGTTTATTAAACGTGCAGAGCAACCACCCAGTAAAGCATTACAATAATCTAACTTTGAGGTCATAAACGCATGAATTAATATTTCTGCATTTGACGTTGAGAGCATAGGTCGCAGTTTGGATATGTTTTTGAGATGGAAGAACGCAGTTTTACAGATGCTAGAAACATGGCTTTCAAAAGAAAGATTGCTATCAAACAGCACACCTAGGTTCCTGACTGATGAAGAAGAAGAATTGACAGAGCAGCCGTCAAGTGTTAGATAGTGTTCTAAGTTATTACATGTGGGGTTTTTAGGTCCGATAATTAACACCTCTGTTTTTTCAGAATTTAGCAGTAGGAAATTACTGGTCATCCAGTTTTTTATATCGACTATGCAATCCATTAGTTTTTCAATTTGGTGTGTTTCACCGGGCCGTGAAGAAATATAGAGCTGAGTATCATCAGCATAACAGTGAAAGCTAACACCATGTCTCCTGATAATATCTCCCAAGGGTAACATGTAAAGCGTGAAAAGTAACGGCTCTAGTACTGAGCCTTGAGGTACTCCATACTGCACTTGTGATCGATATGATACCTCGTCATTCACTGCTACGAACTGATGGCGGTCAGATAAGTACAATTTGAACCATGCTAAGGCATTTCCACTAATGCCAACAAAGTTTTCTAGTCTATTTAAAAGAATGTTGTGGACGATGGTGTCGAACGCAGCGCTAAGATCCAGTAGAACTAATAAAGAGATACAACCACGATCAGATGATAGAAGCAGATCATTAGTAACTCTAATGAGAGCAGTCTCAGTACTATGATACGGTCTAAATCCTGACTGGAAATCCTCACAGACATAATTTTTCTCTAAGAAGGAATATAATTGTGAGGATACTACATTTTCTAGTATCTTTGACAGAAAAGGAAGATTTGAGATCGGTCTGTAATTAACTAGATCTTTGGGGTCAAGTTGTGTTTTTTTAATGAGAGGCTTAATAACAGCCAATTTGAAGGTTTTGGGGAAATATCCTAATGACAATGATGAATTAATAATAAAAGATTAACCAAAAGAGGATCTATGACTTCTGGAAGCAGCTCTTTTATTAGTTTAGATGGAATAGGGTCTAACATACATGTTGTTGGTTTAGATGATTTAACAAGTTTATACAATTCTTCCTCTCCTATAGTAGAGAATGAGTGGAATTGTTCCTCGGGGGATCTATAGTGCACTATTTGATGGGATACTGTAGCTGACGGCTGCATGGTTACAATTTTATCTCTGATAGTATCGATCTTGGAAGTAAAGTAGTTCATAAAATCATTACTGCTGTGCTCTTGGGAAATGCCAACACCTGTTGATGCTTTATTTTTCGTTAATTTAGTGACTGTATTGAATAAATACCGGGGTTATGTTTGTTTTCTTCTAGAAGAGACGAAAAGTAATCAGATCTAGCAGTTTGTAATGCTTTTCTGTAGGATAGGATACTTTCCCGCCAAGCTATACGGAATACCTCTAGTTTTGTTTTCCTCCAGCTGTGCTTCATTTTCCGGGCTGCTCTCTTTAGAGTGCGAGTGTGCTCATTATTGTCACGGTTCATAAATTCATGGGCTCCTTCTCGTCTCGTGTAACTGTTGTTTTGTGTGTGTGGTGTGTGTTAGTGGGCGTTACCGCTTCATTCCGGCAGATCAGCGATCAGCTGATCTCATTCATCATCACCAGCTGCAGCTCATTTACACACCTATAAAGCCTCACTACATTTTCCTCTCTTTGTCAGATCGTTGTCTATGTCTCTCGTGTGTGATCCTGTTCCTGCTGGTATTCCTGTTCCCGTTCCTGTTTCTCGTTCACTGGATTACGTCTTCACCTGGATCATCGTTTCGGTTTCACTTCACGTCACGGACATCATCGCTGACCATCTAGTCCCTGTGTCACCAGTTGCTCACCTCCTCGGACATTTTCTCTTCACTTTATAATAAACCTGAGTTTTTACTTGCATCCTTGCTTCCGTCCATTTTGTAAGCATGACAATTATACCACGGTGTTGGACTCTTTTCCTTAATCTTCCTTAAGCGTAAAGGAGCAACTGTATCAAAAGTGCTGGAAAAGAGAGAGTCCATAGTCTCTGTTACATCATCATGCTGTTCTGAGCTGTTGGATATGCTGAGGAATTGAGATAAATCAGGAAGATTACTTACAAAGCAATCTTTTGTGCTAGAAGTGATGGTTCTACCATACTTGTAACAAGGAGTAGAATTTACAGTTTTAGCTATATGGAGTTTACACAAGACTAGATAATGATCTGAGATATCATCACTTTGCTTCAGAATTTCAACACCACTAACATCAATTCCATGTGACAGTATTAAATCTAGAGTATGATTTCGACAATGAGTAGGTCCTGAAACGTGTTGTCTAACCCCAATAGAGTTCAGAATGTCTATGAATGCTGATCCTAATGCATCTTTTTCATTATCGACATGGATATTAAAATCGCCAACAATTAAGACTTTATCTGCAGCCAGTACTAACTCAGATAGAAAATCAGCAAATTCTTTAATAAAGTCTGTATGGTGCCTTGGTGGCCTGTATACATTAGCCAATACAAACATCACAGGGGATTTATCACGAACACGTGTTTCTCTAGATAATGTTATACGCAGCACCATAACTTCAAATGAGTTATACTTAAAGCCTGCCCTCTGAGAAATACTGAGAATATTGCTATAAATTGTAGCAACACCTCCCCCTTTGCCTTTTGGACGTGGCTCATTTTTATAGCTGTAATCTTGGGGGGTGGACTCATTTAAAGTAATGTATTCATCTGGTTTTAGCCATGTTTCTGTCAAACAGAGCAAATCTAGGTTATGATCATTAATCAAATCATTTACAAAAAGTGATTTTGTAGAAAGGGACCTGATATTCAGTAAGCCAAGTTTTATATATTTTTTCTGTGTGTTGTAAACATTTTTTATTTGTTGAACATCAATTAAATGGTTATTCATAAATTGGTTTGGACGTTTTCTGTATTTTCTAGTTCGGGGAACAGACAAAGTCTCTATAGTGTGATATCTAGGTGAAGGAGTCTCTATGTGCTGAGAATTAACTGACTTCTGTGACGTGAGGCGGCTAGCAGATGGTCGGTTTAGCCAGTCTGTCTGCTTCCTGACCTGGGCCCCAGTTAGTCAAGTATGAACTCTAAGACTATGTGCCAAATTTCTCGAGAGAAGAGCGGCACCACCCCAGGAGGGATGAACTCTTTTCAACAGGTCAGGTCTGCCCCAAAAACTCGTCCAATTGTCTATAAAACCTATGCTATTCTGCGGGCACCACTTAGACATCCAGCCATTGAGTGATGACAGTCTGCTATGAATCTCATCACCGCGGTAAGCAGAGAGGGGGCCAGAGCATATTACAGTGTCTGACATCGTACTTGCAAGTTCACACACCTCTTTAACATTATTTTTAGTGATCTCCGACTGGCGAAGTCGAACATCATTAGCACCGGCGTGGATAACAATCTTACTGAATTTACGTTTAGCATTAGCCAGCACTTTTAAATTTGCCAAGATGTCAGACACTCTGGCTCCAGGTAAACAATGGACTATGGTGGCTGGTGTCTCTATTTTCACGTTCCGTACAATAGAATCGCCAATAACTAGAGCACTTTCACCAGGTTTCTCAGTGGGTGTGTCACTGAGTGGGGAGAACCTGTTTGATGTTCTGATCGGAACGGAAGAGCGGTGTTTTGACCCGTGACTAGGCTGCCTCACTGTCACCCAGTTGCCCTGCTGCGGGGGCGCTAACGTTACTGGAACCGAACAATGTACAGGAGTCCCTGAGCTAATCACATCCAAAGCAGTATCTACAGCCCTCACATTCTTACTGTCCTCAACTAAAGTTTGGATGCGTGTCTCTAGTTCTAAAACCTTCTCTGTCAGCCTAACTATTTCCCTACATTTATCACATGTGAATCCCTCATCGCTGACAGAGAGAGATAAACTATACATGTGGCAAACTGTGCAAATAACAGTAGCAGGAGAAGAAGCCATTACTCATCGTGATTGATGAATGATACCAACTTAACTTACCACTTACCACCTACCACTGTTGTTTGATGAACTCGTGAAAAACGGAGCGAGAGAGAAATGAAAATGGAGCGATTAAAAAGAAAACAATACTAGGCGCGAATAGCAACGCGAATGGAACCGCGAGTGACAAGCTAACCGGCTAGCGAACCGGCTATGCTAACGCGCTGCACTCGCGGTTTTAAAATTGAGCGATCAGATTAGTTTGATAGATAATACCAGAAATATGGTGGGAATTAAGTTATATATTATTACTTTAAACAACAGACAGTGAAAGTAAGGTAAATATTCAATAAAAAGCGGAGCTACAATCGCAAACCTCTCAGCAGTACAGCAGTACAACAGACAGGAACAGACTGAAGCAATCGATCAGCAAAACAGGAGCATAGAACACAGCTATCCTCAGATAGCTATGTCCCTAAGGTCTTATGAAGGCTTGTGGACCAGAATAACATAGCTGAGATAACCTTCCTACAGAGCTGCCTAGTCCACAGAGAGTGGGCTATCTACTTACAACCCTAGCAGGGGAGATAGCATTGTGGAGGCAATGGCTCAAGAGACCGCTACTTAAAACCCTAAGCAGGGGAACGATCACTGAGCTAGCACATAGATATCCTCAGATAGCTATGTACCTAGGAAGGGCTACCGGAAGGGGGACCGACTGAAACTACCCAGACCACAAAGAGTGGGCTGTCTACTTACGACCCAAGAGGTGAGACAGCACTGTGTAGGTAAGGGCTCAAGAGCCCGCTACGTAAAACCCTAAGCAGGGGAACGATCACTGAGCTAGCACATAGCTATCCTCAGATAGCTAGGCTCTAGGAAAGGGGACCACTCCATAAGACTGGGTTGAACGATCACTGAGCTAGCACTCGCTTTCCTGTAGCTCAAGTGGTAGAGCATGGCACTAGCAACGCCAAGATCATGGGTTCGATTCCCAGGGAAAGCAAGAGCTGATCAAATGTAAAACTGTAACTTGAATGCAATGTAAGTCGCTTTGGATAAAAGCGTCTGTTAAAATGCATAAATGTAAAAAATGCATAAATGTAAATAAGAGGGCTCACCGTACCTGCAGTAGAAGACTGCTAGCCTCAGATAGCTGTATTCAGGTAAGCCCGACCTGCCATAACCATGGCTGGAATATAACCACCTTCAGATGGCTATACTAAGGAGAACTCCAATCCATGTCAGTCCCACATTAGGCTAGCTAAGCACCGTGCTATTGACCAGGAGCTCACAAAAGGGAGATCTGGACCCTCAGTGAACACACACATCATAGTCAGTGATCAAAGCCTGATGTAAGCTGAGGCCATAACACTAGAGGGCTGGACACAGCTATCCTCAAATAGCATTTCACTCAGATAAGGCTGAAGATAGCCCAGAGCACGGAAGTGGGCCATCTACGTAAAACCCAGAAGGGAAGACAGCACAGTCCATGCAAGGGGCTCACAGAGATCTTTTTTTTTTTTTTTAGCAGTCTCCAAGCTGGAACACAGCTATCCTCGAATAGCAGATTCCTAGACAAAGACTTCAGCCCTTAATCGGGAGAACTTGTGCCAAGGGGAACCCAACCTAGTTAAGGAGCCAGGCTAGAACATGGCTGCCCTCAGTCCGCCATATTCCAGAACAAAGTAAGCCGGGCTGGAGCATAACCGTCCGCAAACAGCTACACTCTGGCTTAACACAGGAAGAGACATTCCCCATAACCACTCTAGGTGCTGAAAACCCTGGGAGAGAAAATTCACAAGCCTCTCTCCACAGAGCATAACATATATATATTCATGCCCAGCGAGGCTCTCCACACACAACAACATGCTTATTAAAGAGGCACAGCCGAGCTGAATATAGCTCCACCCACGATCCCGCAGGATCAGGGCTGAAACAACTCCGTGCTCACACTTCATTGTCATAACAACCCAGTAGTATCTGTGATATCCAACAACCCATTTAGAGAGGGTGTGCGGATCTCGCAGTTCATGACTGAGAAACTGTGCCGTGGTAACGGCGGAACCGCGCAGCAAGACACAAAAGCTTTGCTCCGCATCCCTCGGGAATAGGAACAAACGAGAGCATAGCCAAGACACCGTGACTCATCACGATGCGCGCGTAACTCTGAACGCGCGTGCTCTTCGCCGAGACAAACGCGAAAGCAGAACATGCTCTCGAGTGTTAGAATCCAAACACGGAGGCACACATCCCCTAAAGCGCTGCTCGACTCGAGCGCTATCCGTGGGATCCGATAACCCAAAAAGAGCATCTTAAATGCGCAATCCGAGTCTTCATCGTGCCTCGGCAACAGCGGGACCCGAACCGCGAGACGCAAACACTTGTCACTCATCTCTCGAGAAGAGGGACAAACGTGAACAGAGCTTCTCATTGGAAAACACTCACAATGAGTGCGTTCAGTGCCCTCAAGCATTGTATTTAGTAAGTTCACTTACATTACATTGTATTTTGCTAAGGACGGCCCTGCATTGGATGTTGTTGTGAAGCAGTAATGTTCCATAGTTTGTGGTATAATAACACTTGTTGGATTTGATGGACAGATTAAATCTGAGCGTTGAAACATACGCAACTAAGATTATTCAATAAACTCTCATTTTATTTTTATCATGTTCATTTTTACCATCACTTTGTCTCTTGCTTCTGTTCTTCTTCGGATTTACTCAAGTCAACTTCTTGGCTGATAGAAGACTGTTAATACAGTTTTGGGTACCAGACAAACAGAGACAAGACTTGTTGTTAATGGGTTTTGGGTATTAGACAATTTGCTGACTAGTTGTTCTGTTACCAGACAAAACAGATATTTTCTGACAGGATCTGGAATTTCTGGTGTGAAGGCATAAGGAGAAGAACCCTATTATGCCTCAAACAAATATGAAAAATTAAACTTTGTTCTTAACTGATCAGCTATATAACATCTAATGTAAATTAGAAAATCATATACTGATAATATGCAATAATGCCATGGTCTCTGGAAGAGGTTTGGATAAGTGATATTTACATTCTCCAGGGGCGTAGAATTAGGGGGACGCTAGGGACATGTCCCTACCAATATCCAGCCACTACCAAACTGTCCCTAGCAATATTTTGATCAAATAATTAAATATATTCAGGAATTAACAAAGTTGCATCGATGAGTTTGAAGTGGTGTTTGTTTGACAAAACAGAGCAAACGGAAAGAGAAAGCGCAATCTATGGCTATTATTAGCTCCCTATATAAAGCATACAGACAGAAAGACAAACGTGCGGAAAGATACACAATCTTTCAGCCTAGGATAAAGTCATGAACATCAATAATAATTTGGGACAAATACAATGTGATTTTTTTTTTATTAAATTTTTTCTGGTAAACTATGTAAGTGGCACTCTGTGGTGCAGCAGGATTTGGAACAGCATCTTGAGTCGCCGCGGACAGTCTTTAACTTTAAATTAATGTTGTTCAACTGAATGTACAAATCAAACTGTTAGCTGAAATATCCACAAAATAAAAAACCACACTGATATAAGAGCGTGCAGTTTATCTGTCAATCAGATGCGCACCAGTTTCGTTACTACAGTAACAGCAGAGTATTCTTTCAGAATCATGGGTCCAATACAATTAATATTAAAATAAAGTGATGGGTGATTAATGCGCTCTGATGCTGATGTTGTTGGTTCACAAAATCATAATTGTGTAATCATTGTCTGTTAAACATACTATTTAAAAAAATTAAAAAAAAGAGGGGGGGGGGGGTGCTGGGTTCAGGTTTATGTCCCCACCAATGTCGAAAGCAAACCTACGCCCTTGACATTCTCTGTGGTTGAGTGAGAAGTTGTCACGAATCCTGGCCATGAACTTCTGTTTACTCGCCACCAGAGGTCACTCACTCACCACATGGACTCTTGCACTACACTAACTGTTGCACATCACCTAAGACTAAATTTCCCATAATCCATTGCACTGACGACACACAGCTGATTTCACTGATCACTCATCACACACGCTTTATAAGCCTTGAACTTGCTCTCTGTGATCGCCGAGTATTGTTTAGTGTATATCCTAGTGATAGCTACTCTACGGAGCTCTTTCAGTAGTTATAGTCTTGCCTTGTTAGTTTTCCCGTGTTTGATACCTGCCCGTGTTTCCCGGATTAACCCTTTGCCTTACCGTTCGGACTCTGTTTGCACCTCGTTTGGATTATTGCTGTGTACCTGGATTATCTCTCTTTGCCTTGCCCCTGTTGGATATTGTTCGCGATCGTCGACCCACACTTGCCTTAGGACTACTCTGTGTCTTGCCCTTACCATACCTGTTTGCCGTTGTTTGACCCTGCCTGTTTATTGACTATGTTTCTTAATAAAGCTCAGCAAATGGATCCGCATGTCTCACGTCTCGTCGGCTCCGTAACAGAATACTCGGCCATGCAAGGATCTCTTCATCTCTTCAAGGCTTTTCATGTGGCTATTGGCCAGGTATGGACACTGCACGACTGTTATTAACCCTCGTGCAGGGCATGCGATCGCTCGAGGATTATATACAAGAGTATTTAGATCTCGCCTATTTTTCTGATCTGCCGGACTGTGTGCTCATAGACTTCTTTTGTGAGGGCATTAATCAGCCGCTCAAATCACGTTTACTCCGTGAGGGTCCCCGTTCATCTCTTAGTCAGTTCATGGACTATGCTTTGTTGACTGTTGGTTCAGCGTTCACTGTGGGTGTCGCGGAGGAACGCGACACCGCACTCACTCGTGTAATGGCGGCCGCACCAGAGCACGCTCACAAAATGGAGGCGACAGCGGAGCTTGATCGCAAAGTGGCGGACACAACAACATCCCGTTCTGTCACAGCTGCCAATTCTGAATTAAGCCAAGCTACAGTTGATCTTCGTGAGTCAAGCCAAGCCACAATTGATCTTCGTGAGTCAAATCAAGCCACAGTTGATCTTCGTGAGTCCAGCCAAGCCACAGTTGATCATCGTGAGTCAAGCCAAGCCACAGTTGATCTTCGTGAGTCAAGCCAAGCTACAGTTGATCTTAGTGAGTCAAGCCAAGCCACAACCAAGCCACAGTTGATCTTCGTGAGTACAGCCAAGCCACAGTTGATCGTCGTGAGTCAAGCGAAGCCACAGTTGATTGTCGTGAACCAAGCCAAGTCACCGTTGATCGTCATAAATCAACCCATCTCACAACTGATCTGCCAGGGTCTCGTCATGTCTCAGCTCATCATCACGAGACAAGTCACGTCTCTGCTGACCGTCACAAGTCAAGTCACATCTCTGCTGATCGTCACGAGACAAGTCACGTCTCAGCTCTTCATACAGAGTCTCTTCACGTCTCAGCTCTTCAGCCAGAGTCTCTTCACGTCTCAGCTCTTCAGCCAGAGTCTCTTCACGTCTCCGCTCATCAGCCAGAGTCTCTTCACGTCTCCGCCGAGCTGCCAGAGTCTCTTCACGTCTCCGCCGAGCTGCCAGAGCCTCTTCACGTCTCCGCCAAACTGCCAGAGTCTGTCACACCAAGAGATTTAAGGCCAGTTCCCTGTCTGGTGTCCAACATGAGGGATGCACCGCTGGTGTCTGCACGCACAGCGGGTATTCCCAAATCCACTCACTTTAGCCCTCCTGTCCCTGAACTGATTCCCCTGTCTGTGGTGCTTCCCATAATGGGGATCACTTTATGGTGTATTTGGGCTGCATACACCATCACTGAAGCTCTAGAGATGGCGGCGGCCACTGAGATGTCTCCAGAGGTGCCGGCTGATGCTGCAGAACCTTCTGGTGTAGTGGCGCACACCGCCGTGTTCCCCGAGGCGATGGCGCCCTCTGCAGTTTCTCCTGAGGTGGTGGCACAAGCTGCAGAACCTCCTGAAGCGGCGGTGCTCGCTTCAACTCCTTGTGTGGTGGTGGCGTCCAACAATGCACTTTCAGCCAGTCATGTCATGGTCAAAGAAACGGTTACCACTGTAGAACCTCCAGAGGTGGCGGTGTCTGCTGCAGAACCTTCAGAGGTGTCATTGGTAACCACTTTTGAATCCTCGTCCTGCCCTGTCATGGCTATGGAGGCCGTCTATGAACCCTTGTCCTGCCCAGTCACGGCTAAGGAGATTGTCTGTGAGTTCCCGTCCTATTTCATCACGGCTATGGAAGCCGTCTATGAACTTCCCGGTTGTTCTGTCCCGGCCACAGAGGCCGCTCTTGAACCTTTGCCCTGCTCCGAACCGGCCGAAGAGGCCATCTCTGAACTCTCACTGTGTCCTGAACTAGCCAAGGTGGCTGATTTTGAACTGTCAGCCCGGGAAACCATTTATGAACTGTCTGCTCCAGTCTCTATCAATACACCCAATTTTGAATTGTCTGTCTGTCTGGATTCTGCTGTTGAATCTAACTCTGAACTATCTATTTTGACTGTTTCAATCAATGAGTCATATTACAAACTGTCTGTCCACCCAGTTCTCTCAAATGTTACAGATTTTGACACGTGTGCCTATCCGGTTTCTGTTAACGAATCTGACTCTAAACCTTCTGTCAGTCCAGTGTCTGTCAATAAGACTGAGTTTAAACCATCTATCGGTCCAGTTTCAATTAGTGGGTTGGAGTGTGAATTGTCTACCAGTTTAGTTTCTGTCACTGAACTGTTAGCTTCACCTTCTGTCAATGCCCCTGATTTTGAGCCATCTTCCAGTCCCATTTCAATCAATGCTTTTGGTTCTGAACTGCCCACTTACCCAGTCTCAAGTAATGTATCTGTTATTGAACTGTCTGTTTGCCCAGCCACCCTCAAGGAGACGTACACTGAACTTTCTGCCTTGTCAGCCTTGCCCAAAGAAACTATTGAAAGGTCCACTGTATTCCCTGTTACGACCCTTGTGGCCGTAGAGTCTCTGTCTATGTTCTGTGTTTCAGATCCACTGCTCTGCCGTGGTGGCCTTCTGCTCCGGCCTGGTGGGCTCCTGCTCCATCTGCTCCGTCGTGGTGGTCTGCTGTCTGGCTCTGGTGGTCTTCTGCTCCGCCGTGGTGGTTTCCTGCTCCGGTCTGGTGGTCTTCTGCCCCGTCATGGTGGTCTTCGGCTCGGGTCTGGTGGTCTTCTGCTCCACCATGGGGGTCTTCTGCTCGGGTCCGGAGGTCTTCTGCTCTGCCGTGCAGAGCGTCTGCTCCGGCTCCAGTCCCGTCTGCTCCACCCTGGTGGGCTCCAGTCACGTCTGCTCCACACTGGTGGGCTCCAGTCAAGTCTGCTCCGCCCTGGTGGGTTCCAGTTCCAACCGCTCCGCCCTGGTGGGCTCCAGTTCTCTCGTCTCTGCCCTGGCTTCCTGCTCTGCCTTGGTCCCCGGCCACTCCACTTCCACGTGGACCTGGCCCTCCGTCCCTCCCCCTGCTCCGCCTCCACTCCACCGCCCTCCTGGATTGTATAGGAGCGTCTGGAAGCTGAATTGTCACGAATCCTGGCCATGAACTTCTGTTTACTCACCACCAGAGGTCACTCACTCACCACATGGACTCTTGCACTACACTAACTGTTGCACATCACCTAAGACTAAATTTCCCATAATCCATTGCACTGACGATACACAGCTGATTTCACTGATCACTCATCACACACGCTTTATAAGCCTTGAACTTGCTCTCTGTGATCGCCGAGTATTGTTTAGCGTATATCCTAGTGATAGCTACTCTACGGAGCTCTCTCAGTAGTTATAGTCTTGCCTTGTTAGTTTTCCAGTGTTTGATACATGCTTGTGTTTCCTGGATTAACCCTTCACCTTACCGTTCGGACTCTGTTTGTGTCAGCAGGTAGACACAGGACACAGAGGTAAGTGCAATAATTAACAGGTTTATTCAATGGAACAGAGGGAAATGAGAACAGTCTGATATCCAGGTGAGTCAAGTGTCAAGGGGCTTATCGGAGTGTAATTGTCCTTATCTGTATCCAGGAGATCCGGGGGGAGTGGTGGAGCTTGAGACGGCGGAGGACTGGAACGTAGGAGCACAGGGAATGGAACACTGGAAGGAAAGGTAAACACAAGGTAAGCGGGTCAGGTAAGTAAGCATGGAATGGTTGTCTAGCAGTGCAAACTGTAGACCAGACAGTGATGGCTTGGGAGGAGTGCGTTGATATAGTGCTCTGATGATTGCTGACAGGTGGTGGTGATTTGTAATCAGAAGATTGGAGATCGTGAACAGGTGAGCGAGATGACTGGGCTGGTGACAGAGACTCCCTGAGCTAACCTCCCCCTCCCAGAAGGCGTGTCCCGCGCCGTACAACATCCGACGGGGAGGGGGGGTGGGCGCTCTGAAGGCCTCCAAGGAGCAGGATGCAGGACTACCAGCCTCCAGGACGGCGCCCGTTCCGGGACCCATGGCGGAGCGGGGACTCAGGAGGCCATGGCGGGTCAGGGGACTCGGGAGGCCATGGCGGGTCAGGGGACTCGGGAGGCCATGGCGGAGCAGGGAGCTCGGGAGGCCATGGCGGAGCAGGGAGCTCGGTAGGCCATGGCGGAGCAGGGAGCTCGGTAGGCCATGGTGGAGCAGGGAGCTCGGGAGGCCATGGTGGCACAGCCTCCGAGACCGCGGCCCCAGCCCCCACCTTGGTCTCTTCGGCTGGAGCCCTACTACCCTCCCCCAAAATTTCCTTGGGGTCAATAGGGGCTCCATCGGACACTTGGGGGTGAACTGGAGGCATGGACTCTTGGGTGCGCTCGGGAAGCGCGGACTCTTGGGGGCGCTCGGCAGGCGCGGGCACTTGAGGGCGCTCGGCAGGCGCGGGCACTTGAGGGCGCTCGGCAGGCGCGGGCACTTGAGGGCGCTCGGCAGGCGCGGGCACTTGAGGGCGCTCGGCAGGCACGGGCACTTGAGGGCGCTCGGCAGGCGCGGACACTTGAGGGCGCTCGGCAGGCGCGGACACCAGAGGGCGCTGGAGAGGAGCGGGCTCTGGGGTGCGCTGGCGAGGAGCGGGCTCTGGGGTGCGCTGGCGAGGAGCGGGCTCTGGGGTGCGCTGGCGAGGAGCGGGCTCTGGGGTGCGCACTGGAGGGCACTTGCGAGGAGCAGGCACTGGGGGGCACTTGCGAGGAGCAGGCACTGGGGGGCTTCCCAGACGCCTCTTGGGGGCGCTCTTGAGAGCTGGACGGAACCAGCAGGGGCTCTGGAGAGCTGGACGGAACCAGCAGGAGCTCTGGAGAGCTGGACGGAACCAGCAGGAGCTCTGGAAAGCTGGACGGAACCAGCAGGGGCTCTGGAGAGCTGGACGGAACCAGCAGGGGCTCCTGAGAGCTGGACGGGACCAGCTGGGGCTCTGGAGAGCTGGACAGACCAGCAGGGCCTCTGGAGAGCTGGACGGAAACAGCAGGGGCTCTGAAGAGCTGGGCGGAACCAGCAAAACTCTTGAGAGCTGGACGCGACCAGCAGGGCTCTTGAGAGCTGGACGGGACCAGCAGGGGCTCTGGAGAGCTGGACGGAACCAGCAGGGGCTCTGGAGAGCTGGACGGAACCAGCAGGGGCTCTGGAGAGCTGGGCGGAACCAGCAAGGGCTCTTGAGAGCTGGACGGGACCAGCAGGGGCTCTGGAGAGCTGGACGGGACCAGCAGGGGCTCTGGAGAGCTGGACGGAACCAGCAGGGGCTCTGGAGAGCTGGACGGAACCAGCAGGGGCTCTGGAGGGCTGGACGGGACCAGAAGGGGCTCTGGAGAGACTGGCCCTGGAGAAGCGGGCACTGGAGGACGCTGTGTGAGGATTAATGCTTATTGGGCTTGCCATACTTTCCAACGGCAGGCTGGTTCTGGCTTGGGCCCGGATGCTTCCCAGACACCGGTAAATCCCTTCTCTCCAGGTAAGTCCAGTGGTGTCTGGGAGGTCTATGGGGCGATGGTAACAGGCCCCGAGCCGGAACAGATGGAGGAGGGCCGAGTCCTGCACCTCCGTCACTGCAGCGAGCCCACAGAACTGGAACGTAGGAGCACAGGGAATGGAACACTGGAAGAAAAGGTAAATACAAGGTAAGCGGGTCAGGTAAGTAAGCATGGAATGGTTGTCTAGCAGTGCAAACTGTAGACCAGACAGTGATGGCTTGGGAGGAGTGCGTTGATATAATGCTGTGATGATTGCTGACAGGTGGCGGTGATTTGTAATCAGAAGATTGGAGATCGTGAACAGGTGAGCGAGATGACTGGGCTGGTGACAGAGACTCCCTGACAGTTTGCACCTCGTTTGGATTATTGCTGTGTACCTGGATTATCTCTCTTTGCCTTGCCCCTGTTGGATATTGTTCGCCGATCATCGACCCACGCTTGCCTTAGGACTACTCTGTGTCTTGCCCTTACCATACCTGTTTGCCGTTGTTTGACCCTGCCTGTTTATTGACTATGTTTCTTAATAAAGCTCAGCAAATGGATCTGCATGTCTCACGTCTCGTCGGTTCCGTAACAGAAGTCCTGTGACGGTGACTTCTTCCACTGGTTGTGCTGGTAGCAATGCAGTGAGGAAAGGAGCAGGAATCCGTTCAACAGCCTTGAACACAAAGCACTGTGAGACGCTGATCTCCTGGAGCACCAAAGTGTCCTAAAATCTGGAACACGCACATGTGGCCCTGGAGTAGGTGCAGATGGTCCTTAATCTGGAACATGCAGAAGAAAGTACCTTGAAGTGAAGGTTTGCTCGCTGGAGCTTAATCTCTTTTGCAAATCTCTGTAGGTCTTCTGCCTCTCTGGGCTAGAAACTCAGAACTCTGTCAATCTGCTTTTGTCTCTTTAGGATGGAGACTCAAGTCTCTGAACGTAGAATATCTCTTTCCTCATAGGCTGGAGTTTCAGAACATGGTCGCATCTGTTGCTGCCTCAAAAGCTGGAGACTCAGGGCATGGTTGTTACTGTGAACGACTCTCCCTCATAGCTCAGAGACTCAGAACATGATTGTTTCTGTTATGGGCCACAGGCTCAGAACACTGGTGATCTGTTTCTGTCTCTCCCCTTGCAGGACTAAGACTCAGAACTTTGTGTTTCTGTATATGTCTCACCAGACAGGAGACTCAGAACCTGAATGTATCTCTTACAGTCTCACCCTTGCAGGCCGGAGACTCAGAACAAGGAGTGTCTTTTGGAAGGGGGGCTTTATCATTTTCCGATGAGGATGAGATTGCAGTTTGGTGCTTCTCTGTTCCAGAGCTGTGATTGGCTGTTTCCATCAGAGCGGGTGACAGGGTGTGGCCCACCCTTTCCTCATGTGGAACTTATCTGCATAGTCCAAACACACAGTTAGAAAAGTGTCATTCAATTTTACCAGTGCATTTTTTTCACTTTCCAAACAACAACCAGAATACCTTTGGCAATGTTACGAACGCATTAAGTCAGCGGTTCCCAATCCCATCCCCCCCCCCCCCCCCTCCCTGCATATTTTGCATGTCTCTCTTAGTTAACGCACCTGATTCAGATAACCAGCTCATTAGAAGAGAGCTACGTGCATGAACTGTGTTCCGATTGATATGATCCCTACACAGTGCTCATTTCTCCCTATTCCCTGAGCAGGGGAAATCCGTTGAAGTTTATTTCACTTCAGAACATTCATCCATGGATTTGCACTGCGCAGCGTCTTCACACACAGACAAAACTTATGAGCCAAGTCCAATATCCAATCAAAGTGTATTACATACAATATTAACAGTAAGTTCAACCCAGACAAAATAATACAATTCTTTCAGTGTGTGAATGTGTGCATGTGTAATGTCTCTCAAAGTCCCAGCTGTGTCTTATATACAAAAAAGGAGAAAAAAAGAGTTCAGATCGGTCTCACCGGTAATGTCTTTATACTCCAGGAGCGCAAATCCACCCAGCGCTGGCGTTTAAATGTCATTCTAGACAAGTATTCCGTAAAAAGTACAAAGGAAAAAAATATACTCCACAAGAAATTGACCCAATAGTCCATGGAAAAAAAACAATGCGTTAGATAATCCTCGTCAGATAATCCTTAATCCAGTCGTGGGCAACGAGAAAGAGATTGTGAGCGACGCTGCTCCCGAATGCCAGAATGCTGGCCTGCCATATAGAAAAACAAACACCACAAACTTCCTGCTTGGATGACGTCACATCCTGTGACGATGGAGCACGAGCTGAATCTCACGATACTAGAGTTCGGAGTCAAACACCGCAATACAAAGGGGAGAAAACCATTCACAGAGGAAAGCAATATAGATTTGACTGACAGCACAGCACAAGATAGAGTTTTTTTTACCTGTTTCACCCGTGTCTTGATTCTAGCCTGGTTTACCTCATCCTGTCTGATCTCTGCCTGCTCTGTAGCTTATAGCCTGTCTTGAATTTACCCTTTGCCTTGCTGTTTCGGACTGTGTTTGCTCCTCGCCTGGACTATCTTCTGTTTGTGGATTCCCCGTTTGCCTAGCCCTCAGGATCAACCCACGCCTGTTCTAGGATTACTCTTGTGTCTCGTCTGTGCGATACGTGTTTGCTGATGTTCGACCCTGCCTGTGTTTTGACCATGTCTTTGAATAAAGCTATGCGTATGGATCCGCAAGTCTCTCGTCTCAGTCGCCCCGTTACAAAAGGGAAACAGCAGGCAATGTTTATGGCTGCAAAGACAACATGCGCTGGCAGCTGCCCTCTGCTGTCATAAAAGCGCTTGAATATTATATCTATTTTTAAGTTTAGCTAATAATTTTTGGGTAATATTTTTCATTTAATAATTCTTGGTAATAATGTTAATATTTAAAAGTAGATGTGTTGCAGACAAATTTCCACCAATGAGATCAGTGGGTGGTCTCAACAGCTCTGGACACTTTTTTTGAGTGTTAAGACAAGCATCATTACTATTCATAAGCAATAAGCATAGGCATATATTTATTTTAATCAAGTCAACGTTATTTATATAGCACTTTATACAATACAGACTGATTGCATAAACTAATGTTTCAGTAATGCTAACAAAATTCAATTCTGCTGTAAAGCATGAAATGATGGTAGTTTTGAAGTGAACGACTGAATAGACCAGACAGGTTGTCATAATGTTTTGCAAATATATCAATGTAATATATGAATTAAAAAAAAAATATATATATATATATAAAAAAAAGATGTCTGTTTTCAATAACAGCATTGATACAAAAGGTCATGGGTGTTAAATAAACTGTAGCATTTTTCCAGGCTAATAATGTTAATGTTAATAGATGGTTGTGTCTATTAAACAAACAAACAAACAAACCTACCTGGATAATTTCACTTGAGTTGTTGTGAGCCACCAACTTGAGTCTCTGCTTTAAAACATATTAGTGAGTGTGTCCCAGCACTGGGTTTGCACAAGTTAGTGCACTCTCAGGGCTGGGTTGCGGCAGGAAGGGCATCCGGCATAAAACATGTGCCAAATCGGTTGTGTGGATCACTACGCTGTGGCGACCCCTGATAAGGGGAGCAAGCCGAAGGAAGAGATAAAGAGAGAGAGAGAGAGAGAGAACTTCTACCATGTACAGTATTCTAATACACAACTAGGCCTATCTGAGCAAGGCCTCTGAGTCTTATGATGAACTCAGTCCAGAAGAGGGCGCTTTCTAATGGATTTAATGCTGTGTCTATGGAGACTGGACTGTTTTTGTAGTAAGGCATTTGTTTCAAAGCAGATATTTGCTCGTCCTCATACTAAATAGTATTCAAAAATAGAATTTGATTGCATATGTTACAAAAACTAAATGTTCCAGTTGGAATTTTAGTTTCCCAATTACATATTTTAAACATTGGATCAACTAAAGAAAACTATAGGCTATTCATTATACAAGATTATGGCTTTATTTTATTTTATGTGTATTTTTTAAAGGTCTAGAAATAATTAGTAATGAATCATTTTTCCAGGACTCTGGGTATCCTGGTTTTCTGAGACTTTGAGGAAATGCTCAAATTCTGCACGTTGACATTTTTGTTTGCACATGGATTGTGTTACTCTAGCAAAAGTAATTACATAAAGAACTCAAATTACTAAAATGCCTTTATTAAAGTTATTAAACAGGTGAACACAAAACCACACAAACATACATTATAACAGTTTAATAGAGGTTTTGGTTGAGACAGTTTACCCCATACAGTGTGGCATTATGTCTACTGAGGAATCTGCCATGAAAGGTTAATATGTATTAACAGTGTAGTCACAGTGAAAATGTAGATTACATTTTTTGATTTATTTTTTTAATTCAGATTCCATTTTTTCCAAAATTAGATTTTTTTAAAGTCAAGACTTTAAGGTTTATATAGAAATTGATACATAGAAATTACACAGAAATATAAGGTTTATATGGAAAATGACACCTTGAAAATAATAAACACACCCTGAGAAATGTTCACTAGAATAAAATTTGTGAAAGTTGCACAGTGTCAGATGCACAGTTGTCTGGCTTAAATGTAGCAGAGATTTGAAACACAAGATATTCAAATTTGGTCTACTTTAAATCTGGTCAAAAGCTACAGATCTTGACGTCTTCAAGGGCTTCCCATGAGGTGAAAACATGGCATCTGTGTGAAAGAGATAAAACAATAAACTGCGGTTATATTTATCATCTCAAATGTCTATTCTATTTGTTTGTGTTACTTCACCGACCCTAGACCTAAATTATAACATATAGAGTAATTATTAACGAAAATATTCAGAGAGAGAGAGAGAGAGAATAAAAAACTGTTGTTGATGAACCACAACACTGCACATGAACATTATTAAGAATATATTTCCTACATTTTGTTAATTCAAGACAAATGTTATGTTAGGGTTAGCAGAGTGTTAAACGGCTCAAAAATAGTTTTAGGACAGAACTAACAAACATATAATTAAACCAAACAAATTCAACTCGCATTTGTCTGATATCACTAATAAATTGGACATCTTGAACCACTTGTACACTATTTGCAGTTTAGAAAGATTTTGTACCTCATGTTTCAGGTAGTTCTGGTATTAGCTTGAATTATTCCTTCCAGACGTTTTATTCTTGCCTCCTGATCTTTCGATTTTGCTTCTTGATTTTGAATTCTTGTCTCCAGATGTTGTGATTTTTCTTCTTGACTTTTAATTCTCGGCTCCAGATCCTTTGTTTTTGCTTCTTGAGTTTGAATTCTTGTCTCCAGATGTTGTGATTTTTCTTCTTGACTTTTAATTCTCGGCTCCAGATCCTTTGTTTTTGCTTCTTGAGTTTGAATTATTGTCTCCAGATGTTGTGATTTATCTTCTTGACTTTTAATTCTCGGCTCCAGATCTTTTGATTTTGCTTCTTGAGTTTGAATTCTTGTCTCCAGATGTTGTGATTTATCTTCTTGACTTTTAATTCTCGGCTCCAGATCCTTTGTTTTTGCTTCCTGAGTTTGAATTCTTGTCTCCAGATGTTGTGATTTATCTTCTTGACTTTTAATTCTCGGCTCCAGATCCTTTGTTTTTGCTTCCTGAGTTTGAATTCTTGTCTCCAGATGTTGTGATTTATCTTCTTGACTTTTAATTCTCGGCTCCAGATCTTTTGTTTTTGCTTCCTGAGTTTGAATTCTTGTCTCCAGATGTTGTGATTTATCTTCTTGACTTTTAATTCTCGGCTCCAGATCTTTTGATTTTGCTTCTTGAGTTTGAATTCTTGTCTCCAGATGTTGTGATTTATCTTCTTGACTTTTAATTCTCGGCTCCAGATCTTTTGATTTTGCTTCCTGAGTTTGAATTCTTGACTCCAGATGTTGTGATTTATCTTCTTGACTTTTAATTCTCGGCTCCAGATCTTTTGTTTTTGCTTCCTGAGTTTGAATTCTTGACTCCAGATGTTGTGATTTATCTTCTTGACTTTTAATTCTCGGCTCCAGATCTTTTGTTTTTGCTTCTTGAGTTTGAATTCTTGACTCCAGATGTTGTGATTTTACTTCTTGACTTTGAATTCTTGCCTCTATTTCTTTTATTAATCCTCTCAGATTTTCAATGTCTCTGACTACTGCTGTTGGACTTGCCATATCTGTGCTGGTGTGTGAAGATGGTGAAGATCCTGTTTAAAAGCTCTTGTTAAACACCTTACGCTTATAAACACTTGAGATTGTGCAATGCAAAAAGAGGACGATTCAGTCCAGTGATTCACCACCCAGATGAACACGTGTCTAGTGACTGGTTTGTTCACATGACTCTAAAATCCAAGGAGGGGTGTGTGTACAGCTTGATCTTTAAGCCTTTGGTGCTCTTTCCTCTAATTTTTTTTTTCTGTTTTGAATTTTTAAAAATCACAGCTTCATCGGAATGGTATGAAACTTGGTGACTTTTATGACATTTGGAATGTGAACGCACAACAACATTTAGGGCATGATTCGAGCAGGCTAAGTGGTCATAAAAAAATTGTCACACTTTTGGTCTTCAGTCAAAAATAACCGACCATAGGAAATGAATGGGACATCGATAAAAACACAAAAATTCTCTACAATCTACAAATCTGCCACAATGCAGAAAAAAAGGTATACAGCAATGACGGGATGAAACTCTAAAACATGAAGAGTGCAAAACCAACACATCCACCAACACATCCACACACACAAGCGTACACACACACTTATACACACACACCTACGAACTGGTGTGACTGTAACACAGCAAATATGTAAAATAAAAGCAATAATTCAACTACAATGCAGTAAAAAAGTGGACAGCAAGGAAGGGATTACACTCTAAAACATCAAGAGTGCAAAACAGACACATCCACTCACACACACATACACAGTTATACTGTCACGGTGCACACACGAGGGAGGAACAGAAACACGCAGACGAGGACGTAAACTCAAATAATAATATTTAAACCCTCTGGTTGTGTTCGGGTCAAATTGACCCGAAAAAGATTTTCGTTTTCCCGAAAATACTAGTTAACGTTATCGCATTGGACTCAAACTTACTGACTTTGTGCACATAGGGTATAAGTACTTCTCACTAATTTTTTTTGAATTTTCTTAATTTTTTGTGGGTTTTATTTCACCTAGTCACACTTGTTGTGTTCCCGGTCAAAAATGACCGGACTCCAAACAACTGCTTATAAATCTGTCATTATGCTATATTATCACTAAATTTTGGATTCATTCTTTTTGTCAACTTGTTTTCTTTCATTTAGGACTGGTTTTGTGTTTCTATTTGCATCTGATTAATCGTAGGCCTCATTTATCTGAGAGTAGGCTCTTCATTTTTTGAGTGAAAAAATCTTTTTTTATGAATAATTTTCACAATATTAAACAAAAAAGTATAAAAATTTGCACTGTTTCTCACACTAGTGTACTTTAATGATTAATGAGGAAGCTTGCTTTTATTTTGTACAAAATTGCAAAAAGTCACACTTGTGGTGTTCCCGGTCAAAAATGACCGGACTCCGATCAATTGCTTATAAATCTGTCATTATGCTATATTATCACCAAATATTGGATTCAATCTTTTCGTCAACTTGTTTTCTTTCATTTAGGACTGGTTTTGTGTTTCTATTTGCATCCGTTTAATCGTAGGCCTCATTTATCCGAAAGTAGGCACCTCCTTTTTTGAGTGAAAAAATCATTTTTTATGAATAATTTTCACAATATGAGATAAAAAATTATGAAAATTTGCACTGTTTCTCACACTAGTGTACTTTAATGATTAATCAGGAAGTTTGCTTTTAAATGCTTTTATTTTGTACAAAATTGCAAAAAGTCACACTTGTGGTGTTCCCGGTCAAAAATGACCGGACTCCGATCAATTGCTTATAAATCTGTCATTATGCTATATTATCACCAAATATTGGATTCAATCTTTTCGTCAACTTGTTTTCTTTCATTTAGGACTGGTTTTGTGTTTCTATTTGCATCCGTTTAATCGTAGGCCTCATTTATCCGAAAGTAGGCACCTCCTTTTTTGAGTGAAAAAATCATTTTTTATGAATAATTTTCACAATATGAGATAAAAAATTATGAAAATTTGCACGGTTTCTCACACTAGTGTACTTTAATGATTAATCAGGAAGTTTGCTTTTAAATGCTTTTATTTTGTACAAAATTGCAAAAAGTCACACTTGTGGTGTTCCCGGTCAAAAATGACCGGACTCTGATCAATTGCTTATAAATCTGTCATTATGCTATATTATCACCAAATATTGGATTCAATCTTTTCGTCAACTTGTTTTCTTTCATTTAGGACTGGTTTTGTGTTTCTATTTGCATCCGTTTAATCGTAGGCCTCATTTATCCGAAAGTAGGCACCTCCTTTTTTGAGTGAAAAAATCATTTTTTATGAATAATTTTCACAATATGAGATAAAAAATTATGAAAATTTGCACTGTTTCTCACACTAGTGTACTTTAATGATTAATCAGGAAGTTTGCTTTTAAATGCTTTTATTTTGTACAAAATTGCAAAAAGTCACACTTGTGGTGTTCCCGGTCAAAAATGACCGGACTCCGATCAATTGCTTATAAATCTGTCATTATGCTATATTATCACCAAATATTGGATTCAATCTTTTTGTCAACTTGTTTTCTTTCATTTAGGACTGGTTTTGTGTTTCTATTTGCATCCGTTTAATCGTAGGCCTCATTTATCCGAAAGTAGGCACCTCCTTTTTTGAGTGAAAAAATCATTTTTTATGAATAATTTTCACAATATGAGATAAAAAATTATGAAAATTGGCACTGTTTATCACAGTAGTGTGCTTTAATGTTTAATCAAGAAGTTTGCTTTTAAATGCTTTTATTTTGTACAAAATTGCACAAAGTCACACTTGTCAAAAATGGCCGGCCATTGAAAGTGAATGGGGAAGAATGAAAGTAAGAGAAACAACTAGTGTTCAGGAGAATGTTGTGCTTGCAAACATAAAGGCCTTGGACCTGTGCGTGTGTGGATGCATGTATATTACATATTACAGTGTCTGACATCGTACTTGCAAGTTCACACACCTCTTTAACATTATTTTTAGTGATCTCCGACTGGCGAAGTCGAACATCATTAGCACCGGCGTGGATAACAATCTTACTGAATTTACGTTTAGCATTAGCCAGCACTTTTAAATTTGCCAAGATGTCAGACACTCTGGCTCCAGGTAAACAATGGACTATGGTGGCTGGTGTCTCTATTTTCTCTATTGTCTCTATTTTCACGTTCCGTACAATAGAATCGCCAATAACTAGAGCACTTTCACCAGGTTTCTCAGTGGGTGTGTCACTGAGTGGGGAGAACCTGTTTGATGTTCTGATCGGAACGGAAGAGCGGTGTTTTGACCCGTGACTAGGCTGCCTCACTGTCACCCAGTTGCCCTGCTGCGGGGGCGCTAACGTTACTGGAACCGAACAATGTACAGGAGTCCCTGAGCTAATCACATCCAAAGCAGTATCTACAGCCCTCACATTCTTACTGTCCTCAACTAAAGTTTGGATGCGTGTCTCTAGTTCTAAAACCTTCTCTGTCAGCCTAACTATTTCCCTACATTTATCACATGTGAATCCCTCATCGCTGACAGAGAGAGATAAACTATACATGTGGCAAACTGTGCAAATAACAGTAGCAGGAGAAGAAGCCATTACTCATCGTGATTGATGAATGATACCAACTTAACTTACCACTTACCACCTACCACTGTTGTTTGATGAACTCGTGAAAAACGGAGCGAGAGAGAAATGAAAATGGAGCGATTAAAAAGAAAACAATACTAGGCGCGAATAGCAACGCGAATGGAACCGCGAGTGACAAGCTAACCGGCTAGCGAACCGGCTATGCTAACGCGCTGCACTCGCGGTTTTAAAATTGAGCGATCAGATTAGTTTGATAGATAATACCAGAAATATGGTGGGAATTAAGTTATATATTATTACTTTAAACAACAGACAGTGAAAGTAAGGTAAATATTCAATAAAAAGCGGAGCTACAATCGCAAACCTCTCAGCAGTACAGCAGTACAACAGACAGGAACAGACTGAAGCAATCGATCAGCAAAACAGGAGCATAGAACACAGCTATCCTCAGATAGCTATGTCCCTAAGGTCTTATGAAGGCTTGTGGACCAGAATAACATAGCTGAGATAACCTTCCTACAGAGCTGCCTAGTCCACAGAGAGTGGGCTATCTACTTACAACCCTAGCAGGGGAGATAGCATTGTGGAGGCAATGGCTCAAGAGACCGCTACTTAAAACCCTAAGCAGGGGAACGATCACTGAGCTAGCACATAGATATCCTCAGATAGCTATGTACCTAGGAAGGGCTACCGGAAGGGGGACCGACTGAAACTACCCAGACCACAAAGAGTGGGCTGTCTACTTACGACCCAAGAGGTGAGACAGCACTGTGTAGGTAAGGGCTCAAGAGCCCGCTACGTAAAACCCTAAGCAGGGGAACGATCACTGAGCTAGCACATAGCTATCCTCAGATAGCTAGGCTCTAGGAAAGGGGACCACTCCATAAGACTGGGTTGAACGATCACTGAGCTAGCACTCGCTTTCCTGTAGCTCAAGTGGTAGAGCATGGCACTAGCAACGCCAAGATCATGGGTTCGATTCCCAGGGAAAGCAAGAGCTGATCAAATGTAAAACTGTAACTTGAATGCAATGTAAGTCGCTTTGGATAAAAGCGTCTGTTAAAATGCATAAATGTAAAAAATGCATAAATGTAAATAAGAGGGCTCACCGTACCTGCAGTAGAAGACTGCTAGCCTCAGATAGCTGTATTCAGGTAAACCCGACCTGCCATAACCATGGCTGGAATAGAGCGCCCCCTATTGCCTGCGCCTCCAGAGCGCCCCCTAGGGCCTGCGCCTCCAGAGCGCCCCCTAGTGCCTGCGCCTCCAGAGCACCTCCAAGAACTCGCTCCTCCAGAGCCTCCTCAAGAGCCCGTTCCTCCAGCATGCCCACCAGAGAGCTTCCCCAAGAAAATTTTGGGAGGGGGCTATATATCCTCAGCCTGGGTGGCCGGGCCCAGAGCCAAGGCCACGGAGATTCCTGACCCACCATGGCCGCCCAAAAGAGATAGGCCATGGTCTCCCGAAGCCCCGGATCCGCCATGGCCTCCCGATTCTCCTGCTCCGCCATGGCCTCCCGAGTCCCCGGATCCGCCAGGGCCTCCCGAAGCCCCGGATCCGCCATGGCCTCCCGAAGCCCCGGATCCGCCATGGCCTCCCGATTCTCCTGCTCCGCCATGGCCTCCCGAGTCCCCGGATCCGCCAGGGCCTCCCGAAGCCCCGGATCCGCCATGGCCTCCCGAAGCCCCGGATCCGCCATGGCCTCCCGATTCTCCTGCTCCGCCATGGCCTCCCGAGTCCCCGGATCCGCCAGGGCTTCCTGAATCTCTGGGTCCACCCTGGATGCCTTCCCTGTATCCATGTCCTCCACCGACATCCAGGGCGCCCACCCCCCCTCCCAGGTTTTGTTATTACGTCGCGGGACGCGCCGTCCGGGAGGGGGAGGTACTGTCACAGAATGGCCCGTATCCTCCGTCACTGATCACTTTCATCTGCACCTGATTTACTCATCATGCACACCTGCTCCTCATCATCACAGCTCATCACCCCTGCTCTACTTAAGCACACTCCTCACTCCAGTCACTGTCTGATCTTAAAGTCACAAAGCTGCCTAGACATTGAGAGTTGTGGAAGCTACAAGGACCGCTACGCTACTGAACCATCTGCCTGAGTATACTTCCCTGAATACCTTACCTGCTATAACTTACCTCCTGTTTGCCTCTCACTTCCAGTTACCTGGAAAGCTGTGGACACTAGAGACCTTCGGGCTCTTCGGGATCTCTGTCTGCAGCGCACCTGCCAAAGACACAGAAGCTCAGTCAGGATTCCAGCACAGTCCACTATCCGTTCAAGAAGGACCACTCACCGCACTTGAAGTAGTTCACCACTGTTGTTAATGAGTTTGCTTTAATAAACACTTACTCTTCAAACACCATCTCTGTGTCAGGCAGTTCCGTAACAGGGGGCACTATGGGGAACGAAATCAAACCGCGCCGTGCCGAGGCGCATGCCTGTCCTGGTGGGAGAGCACCAAGGAAGCAACATACATTCACCTAAGCCTAGCCTTAGAAAGGGGCCATGCCACTGATGCCACGGGCCGCTAACGCAACTTGGCAGAAACGGGGAACCTGAATAGATCAAGGGGAACATCCCACCCAAGTTAAGAGCACAGCTATCCTCAGATAGCTATTTGCTATGTGAGCAGAACTAGCCTGGATACACAAGACCACTGAGGAGGCTAACTAGAAAGCCTCTAGAGGAGCTAAAGAGATTGCTACTTAAATCCCAGGTAAAGAGAGTAGCTGCTGAGCTAGAAGTAAAGTCAAGTCACCTTTATTTATATAGCGCTTTTAACAATACAGATTGTGTCAAAGCACTTAACAGTATCAAGTTGGAGGATAGAGTGTCAGTAATGTATAATAAGATTAAACACTCAATTTTCAGTTAAGGGCATTTCATTATTGAATTCGGAGATGTCATTGTCTAGCTAAGTTTAGTTTAAATAGTATCTGTGAAATCAAATTTACGATAATCGCTAGAAATTAAGTGTCCCCAACTGAGCAAGCCAGAGGCGACAGCGGCAAGGAACCAAAACTCCCTCTGTGACAGAATGGAGAAAAAACCTTGGGAGAAACCAGGCTCAGTCGGGGGCCAGTTCTCCTCTGGCCAGGATATTGTTTATTCATTGTTTACTTATTGTTTTAATAAAAATTTTAAATGTATAAATGTATTATATTTCTGTTTTTATATTGTTGCAATTTCTAACAATAATAGTATTATGTAGTTAGGTATTTTATTATTATATTTTTAATTATTTGTTTTATTTTTAGTTTTATTGGATTTTAGTCGAGGTCTTCACTGGGGATATGTCTCTGGGGCTCATCGCTGACGATCAGGGCCACAGACATCATCTCCCGGCGCCGATCCACCATCTGATCCGGACACGGACTGAGAAACAGAATAAGAAAGAAACAACTATTAGTGTAGATGCCAATCTTCTTACGATGTAACGAGTACATCGTGTGTTATGGGAAGTGTTCCCGGTTCCGGTTGATCTAATCAATGCAGCCTAACAATCCTTTAACGGATTTGAATAATAGAAGTGTAGTAGAGTGTTAGGTGTATGTCAGGTTAAAGAGGTGGGTCTTTAATCTAGATTTAAACTGACAGAGTGTGTCTGCCTCCCGAACAGTGTTTGGTAGATTGTTCCAGAGTTTTGGTGCTAAAAAGGAAAACGATCTGCCGCCCGCAGTTGATTTTGATATTCTAGGTATTATCAAACGGCCAGAGTTTTGAGAACGCAGCGGCCGTGGAGGACTATAATGCGATAAGAGCTCACTCAAGTACTGAGGAGCTAAACCATTCAGGGCTTTATAAGTCATTAACAAGATTTTAAAATCTATACGATGTTTAGTAGGGAGCCAGTGCAGTGTTGACAGAACTGGGCTAATGTGGTCATACTTCCTGGTTCTAGTAAGAACTCTAGCTGCTGCATTTTGGACTAACTGTAGTTTGTTTATTAAACGTGCAGAGCAACCACCCAGTAAAGCATTACAATAATCTAACTTTGAGGTCATAAACGCATGAATTAATATTTCTGCATTTGACGTTGAGAGCATAGGTCGCAGTTTGGATATGTTTTTGAGATGGAAGAACGCAGTTTTACAGATGCTAGAAACATGGCTTTCAAAAGAAAGATTGCTATCAAACAGCACACCTAGGTTCCTGACTGATGAAGAAGAAGAATTGACAGAGCAGCCGTCAAGTGTTAGATAGTGTTCTAAGTTATTACATGTGGGGTTTTTAGGTCCGATAATTAACACCTCTGTTTTTTCAGAATTTAGCAGTAGGAAATTACTGGTCATCCAGTTTTTTATATCGACTATGCAATCCATTAGTTTTTCAATTTGGTGTGTTTCACCGGGCCGTGAAGAAATATAGAGCTGAGTATCATCAGCATAACAGTGAAAGCTAACACCATGTCTCCTGATAATATCTCCCAAGGGTAACATGTAAAGCGTGAAAAGTAACGGCTCTAGTACTGAGCCTTGAGGTACTCCATACTGCACTTGTGATCGATATGATACCTCGTCATTCACTGCTACGAACTGATGGCGGTCAGATAAGTACAATTTGAACCATGCTAAGGCACTTCCACTAATGCCAACAAAGTTTTCTAGTCTATTTAAAAGAATGTTGTGGACGATGGTGTCGAACGCAGCGCTAAGATCCAGTAGAACTAATAAAGAGATACAACCACGATCAGATGATAGAAGCAGATCATTAGTAACTCTAATGAGAGCAGTCTCAGTACTATGATACGGTCTAAATCCTGACTGGAAATCCTCACAGATATAATTTTTCTCTAAGAAGGAATATAATTGTGAGGATACTACATTTTCTAGTATCTTTGACAGAAAAGGAAGATTTGAGATCGGTCTGTAATTAACTAGATCTTTGGGGTCAAGTTGTGTTTTTTTAATGAGAGGCTTAATAACAGCCAATTTGAAGGTTTTGGGGAAATATCCTAATGACAATGATGAATTAATAATAAAAGATTAACCAAAAGAGGATCTATGACTTCTGGAAGCAGCTCTTTTATTAGTTTAGATGGAATAGGGTCTAACATACATGTTGTTGGTTTAGATGATTTAACAAGTTTATACAATTCTTCCTCTCCTATAGTAGAGAATGAGTGGAATTGTTCCTCGGGGGATCTATAGTGCACTATTTGATGGGATACTGTAGCTGACGGCTGCATGGTTACAATTTTATCTCTGATAGTATCGATCTTGGAAGTAAAGTAGTTCATAAAATCATTACTGCTGTGCTCTTGGGAAATGCCAACACCTGTTGATGCTTTATTTTTCGTTAATTTAGTGACTGTATTGAATAAATACCGGGGGTTATGTTTGTTTTCTTCTAGAAGAGACGAAAAGTAATCAGATCTAGCAGTTTGTAATGCTTTTCTGTAGGATAGGATACTTTCCCGCCAAGCTATACGGAATACCTCTAGTTTTGTTTTCCTCCAGCTGTGCTTCATTTTCCGGGCTGCTCTCTTTAGAGTGCGAGTGTGCTCATTATTGTCACGGTTCATAAATTCATGGGCTCCTTCTCGTCTCGTGTAACTGTTGTTTTGTGTGTGTGGTGTGTGTTAGTGGGCGTTACCGCTTCATTCCGGCAGATCAGCGATCAGCTGATCTCATTCATCATCACCAGCTGCAGCTCATTTACACACCTATAAAGCCTCACTACATTTTCCTCTCTTTGTCAGATCGTTGTCTATGTCTCTCGTGTGTGATCCTGTTCCTGCTGGTATTCCTGTTCCCGTTCCTGTTTCTCGTTCACTGGATTACGTCTTCACCTGGATCATCGTTTCGGTTTCACTTCACGTCACGGACATCATCGCTGACCATCTAGTCCCTGTGTCACCAGTTGCTCACCTCCTCGGACATTTTCTCTTCACTTTATAATAAACCTGAGTTTTTACTTGCATCCTTGCTTCCGTCCATTTTGTAAGCATGACAATTATACCACGGTGTTGGACTCTTTTCCTTAATCTTCCTTAAGCGTAAAGGAGCAACTGTATCAAAAGTGCTGGAAAAGAGAGAGTCCATAGTCTCTGTTACATCATCATGCTGTTCTGAGCTGTTGGATATGCTGAGGAATTGAGATAAATCAGGAAGATTACTTACAAAGCAATCTTTTGTGCTAGAAGTGATGGTTCTACCATACTTGTAACAAGGAGTAGAATTTACAGTTTTAGCTATATGGAGTTTACACAAGACTAGATAATGATCTGAGATATCATCACTTTGCTTCAGAATTTCAACACCACTAACATCAATTCCATGTGACAGTATTAAATCTAGAGTATGATTTCGACAATGAGTAGGTCCTGAAACGTGTTGTCTAACCCCAATAGAGTTCAGAATGTCTATGAATGCTGATCCTAATGCATCTTTTTCATTATCGACATGGATATTAAAATCGCCAACAATTAAGACTTTATCTGCAGCCAGTACTAACTCAGATAGAAAATCAGCAAATTCTTTAATAAAGTCTGTATGGTGCCTTGGTGGCCTGTATACATTAGCCAATACAAACATCACAGGGGATTTATCACGAACACGTGTTTCTCTAGATAATGTTATACGCAGCACCATAACTTCAAATGAGTTATACTTAAAGCCTGCCCTCTGAGAAATACTGAGAATATTGCTATAAATTGTAGCAACACCTCCCCCTTTGCCTTTTGGACGTGGCTCATTTTTATAGCTGTAATCTTGGGGGGTGGACTCATTTAAAGTAATGTATTCATCTGGTTTTAGCCATGTTTCTGTCAAACAGAGCAAATCTAGGTTATGATCATTAATCAAATCATTTACAAAAAGTGATTTTGTAGAAAGGGACCTGATATTCAGTAAGCCAAGTTTTATATATTTTTTCTGTGTGTTGTAAACATTTTTTATTTGTTGAACATCAATTAAATGGTTATTCATAAATTGGTTTGGACGTTTTCTGTATTTTCTAGTTCGGGGAACAGACAAAGTCTCTATAGTGTGATATCTAGGTGAAGGAGTCTCTATGTGCTGAGAATTAACTGACTTCTGTGACGTGAGGCGGCTAGCAGATGGTCGGTTTAGCCAGTCTGTCTGCTTCCTGACCTGGGCCCCAGTTAGTCAAGTATGAACTCTAAGACTATGTGCCAAATTTCTCGAGAGAAGAGCGGCACCACCCCAGGAGGGATGAACTCTTTTCAACAGGTCAGGTCTGCCCCAAAAACTCGTCCAATTGTCTATAAAACCTATGCTATTCTGCGGGCACCACTTAGACATCCAGCCATTGAGTGATGACAGTCTGCTATGAATCTCATCACCGCGGTAAGCAGAGAGGGGGCCAGAGCATATTACAGTGTCTGACATCGTACTTGCAAGTTCACACACCTCTTTAACATTATTTTTAGTGATCTCCGACTGGCGAAGTCGAACATCATTAGCACCGGCGTGGATAACAATCTTACTGAATTTACGTTTAGCATTAGCCAGCACTTTTAAATTTGCCAAGATGTCAGACACTCTGGCTCCAGGTAAACAATGGACTATGGTGGCTGGTGTCTCTATTTTCACGTTCCGTACAATAGAATCGCCAATAACTAGAGCACTTTCACCAGGTTTCTCAGTGGGTGTGTCACTGAGTGGGGAGAACCTGTTTGATGTTCTGATCGGAACGGAAGAGCGGTGTTTTGACCCGTGACTAGGCTGCCTCACTGTCACCCAGTTGCCCTGCTGCGGGGGCGCTAACGTTACTGGAACCGAACAATGTACAGGAGTCCCTGAGCTAATCACATCCAAAGCAGTATCTACAGCCCTCACATTCTTACTGTCCTCAACTAAAGTTTGGATGCGTGTCTCTAGTTCTAAAACCTTCTCTGTCAGCCTAACTATTTCCCTACATTTATCACATGTGAATCCCTCATCGCTGACAGAGAGAGATAAACTATACATGTGGCAAACTGTGCAAATAACAGTAGCAGGAGAAGAAGCCATTACTCATCGTGATTGATGAATGATACCAACTTAACTTACCACTTACCACCTACCACTGTTGTTTGATGAACTCGTGAAAAACGGAGCGAGAGAGAAATGAAAATGGAGCGATTAAAAAGAAAACAATACTAGGCGCGAATAGCAACGCGAATGGAACCGCGAGTGACAAGCTAACCGGCTAGCGAACCGGCTATGCTAACGCGCTGCACTCGCGGTTTTAAAATTGAGCGATCAGATTAGTTTGATAGATAATACCAGAAATATGGTGGGAATTAAGTTATATATTATTACTTTAAACAACAGACAGTGAAAGTAAGGTAAATATTCAATAAAAAGCGGAGCTACAATCGCAAACCTCTCAGCAGTACAGCAGTACAACAGACAGGAACAGACTGAAGCAATCGATCAGCAAAACAGGAGCATAGAACACAGCTATCCTCAGATAGCTATGTCCCTAAGGTCTTATGAAGGCTTGTGGACCAGAATAACATAGCTGAGATAACCTTCCTACAGAGCTGCCTAGTCCACAGAGAGTGGGCTATCTACTTACAACCCTAGCAGGGGAGATAGCATTGTGGAGGCAATGGCTCAAGAGACCGCTACTTAAAACCCTAAGCAGGGGAACGATCACTGAGCTAGCACATAGATATCCTCAGATAGCTATGTACCTAGGAAGGGCTACCGGAAGGGGGACCGACTGAAACTACCCAGACCACAAAGAGTGGGCTGTCTACTTACGACCCAAGAGGTGAGACAGCACTGTGTAGGTAAGGGCTCAAGAGCCCGCTACGTAAAACCCTAAGCAGGGGAACGATCACTGAGCTAGCACATAGCTATCCTCAGATAGCTAGGCTCTAGGAAAGGGGACCACTCCATAAGACTGGGTTGAACGATCACTGAGCTAGCACTCGCTTTCCTGTAGCTCAAGTGGTAGAGCATGGCACTAGCAACGCCAAGATCATGGGTTCGATTCCCAGGGAAAGCAAGAGCTGATCAAATGTAAAACTGTAACTTGAATGCAATGTAAGTCGCTTTGGATAAAAGCGTCTGTTAAAATGCATAAATGTAAAAAATGCATAAATGTAAATAAGAGGGCTCACCGTACCTGCAGTAGAAGACTGCTAGCCTCAGATAGCTGTATTCAGGTAAGCCCGACCTGCCATAACCATGGCTGGAATATAACCACCTTCAGATGGCTATACTAAGGAGAACTCCAATCCATGTCAGTCCCACATTAGGCTAGCTAAGCACCGTGCTATTGACCAGGAGCTCACAAAAGGGAGATCTGGACCCTCAGTGAACACACACATCATAGTCAGTGATCAAAGCCTGATGTAAGCTGAGGCCATAACACTAGAGGGCTGGACACAGCTATCCTCAAATAGCATTTCACTCAGATAAGGCTGAAGATAGCCCAGAGCACGGAAGTGGGCCATCTACGTAAAACCCAGAAGGGAAGACAGCACAGTCCATGCAAGGGGCTCACAGAGATCTTTTTTTTTTTTTTTAGCAGTCTCCAAGCTGGAACACAGCTATCCTCGAATAGCAGATTCCTAGACAAAGACTTCAGCCCTTAATCGGGAGAACTTGTGCCAAGGGGAACCCAACCTAGTTAAGGAGCCAGGCTAGAACATGGCTGCCCTCAGTCCGCCATATTCCAGAACAAAGTAAGCCGGGCTGGAGCATAACCGTCCGCAAACAGCTACACTCTGGCTTAACACAGGAAGAGACATTCCCCATAACCACTCTAGGTGCTGAAAACCCTGGGAGAGAAAATTCACAAGCCTCTCTCCACAGAGCATAACATATATATATTCATGCCCAGCGAGGCTCTCCACACACAACAACATGCTTATTAAAGAGGCACAGCCGAGCTGAATATAGCTCCACCCACGATCCCGCAGGATCAGGGCTGAAACAACTCCGTGCTCACACTTCATTGTCATAACAACCCAGTAGTATCTGTGATATCCAACAACCCATTTAGAGAGGGTGTGCGGATCTCGCAGTTCATGACTGAGAAACTGTGCCGTGGTAACGGCGGAACCGCGCAGCAAGACACAAAAGCTTTGCTCCGCATCCCTCGGGAATAGGAACAAACGAGAGCATAGCCAAGACACCGTGACTCATCACGATGCGCGCGTAACTCTGAACGCGCGTGCTCTTCGCCGAGACAAACGCGAAAGCAGAACATGCTCTCGAGTGTTAGAATCCAAACACGGAGGCACACATCCCCTAAAGCGCTGCTCGACTCGAGCGCTATCCGTGGGATCCGATAACCCAAAAAGAGCATCTTAAATGCGCAATCCGAGTCTTCATCGTGCCTCGGCAACAGCGGGACCCGAACCGCGAGACGCAAACACTTGTCACTCATCTCTCGAGAAGAGGGACAAACGTGAACAGAGCTTCTCATTGGAAAACACTCACAATGAGTGCGTTCAGTGCCCTCAAGCATTGTATTTAGTAAGTTCACTTACATTACATTGTATTTTGCTAAGGACGGCCCTGCATTGGATGTTGTTGTGAAGCAGTAATGTTCCATAGTTTGTGGTATAATAACACTTGTTGGATTTGATGGACAGATTAAATCTGAGCGTTGAAACATACGCAACTAAGATTATTCAATAAACTCTCATTTTATTTTTATCATGTTCATTTTTACCATCACTTTGTCTCTTGCTTCTGTTCTTCTTCGGATTTACTCAAGTCAACTTCTTGGCTGATAGAAGACTGTTAATACAGTTTTGGGTACCAGACAAACAGAGACAAGACTTGTTGTTAATGGGTTTTGGGTATTAGACAATTTGCTGACTAGTTGTTCTGTTACCAGACAAAACAGATATTTTCTGACAGGATCTGGAATTTCTGGTGTGAAGGCATAAGGAGAAGAACCCTATTATGCCTCAAACAAATATGAAAAATTAAACTTTGTTCTTAACTGATCAGCTATATAACATCTAATGTAAATTAGAAAATCATATACTGATAATATGCAATAATGCCATGGTCTCTGGAAGAGGTTTGGATAAGTGATATTTACATTCTCCAGGGGCGTAGAATTAGGGGGACGCTAGGGACATGTCCCTACCAATATCCAGCCACTACCAAACTGTCCCTAGCAATATTTTGATCAAATAATTAAATATATTCAGGAATTAACAAAGTTGCATCGATGAGTTTGAAGTGGTGTTTGTTTGACAAAACAGAGCAAACGGAAAGAGAAAGCGCAATCTATGGCTATTATTAGCTCCCTATATAAAGCATACAGACAGAAAGACAAACGTGCGGAAAGATACACAATCTTTCAGCCTAGGATAAAGTCATGAACATCAATAATAATTTGGGACAAATACAATGTGATTTTTTTTTTATTAAATTTTTTCTGGTAAACTATGTAAGTGGCACTCTGTGGTGCAGCAGGATTTGGAACAGCATCTTGAGTCGCCGCGGACAGTCTTTAACTTTAAATTAATGTTGTTCAACTGAATGTACAAATCAAACTGTTAGCTGAAATATCCACAAAATAAAAAACCACACTGATATAAGAGCGTGCAGTTTATCTGTCAATCAGATGCGCACCAGTTTCGTTACTACAGTAACAGCAGAGTATTCTTTCAGAATCATGGGTCCAATACAATTAATATTAAAATAAAGTGATGTGTGATTAATGCGCTCTGATGCTGATGTTGTTGGTTCACAAAATCATAATTGTGTAATCATTGTCTGTTAAACATACTATTTAAAAAAATTAAAAAAAAGAGGGGGGGGGGGTGCTGGGTTCAGGTTTATGTCCCCACCAATGTCGAAAGCAAACCTACGCCCTTGACATTCTCTGTGGTTGAGTGAGAAGTTGTCACGAATCCTGGCCATGAACTTCTGTTTACTCGCCACCAGAGGTCACTCACTCACCACATGGACTCTTGCACTACACTAACTGTTGCACATCACCTAAGACTAAATTTCCCATAATCCATTGCACTGACGACACACAGCTGATTTCACTGATCACTCATCACACACGCTTTATAAGCCTTGAACTTGCTCTCTGTGATCGCCGAGTATTGTTTAGTGTATATCCTAGTGATAGCTACTCTACGGAGCTCTTTCAGTAGTTATAGTCTTGCCTTGTTAGTTTTCCCGTGTTTGATACCTGCCCGTGTTTCCCGGATTAACCCTTTGCCTTACCGTTCGGACTCTGTTTGCACCTCGTTTGGATTATTGCTGTGTACCTGGATTATCTCTCTTTGCCTTGCCCCTGTTGGATATTGTTCGCGATCGTCGACCCACACTTGCCTTAGGACTACTCTGTGTCTTGCCCTTACCATACCTGTTTGCCGTTGTTTGACCCTGCCTGTTTATTGACTATGTTTCTTAATAAAGCTCAGCAAATGGATCCGCATGTCTCACGTCTCGTCGGCTCCGTAACAGAATACTCGGCCATGCAAGGATCTCTTCATCTCTTCAAGGCTTTTCATGTGGCTATTGGCCAGGTATGGACACTGCACGACTGTTATTAACCCTCGTGCAGGGCATGCGATCGCTCGAGGATTATATACAAGAGTATTTAGATCTCGCCTATTTTTCTGATCTGCCGGACTGTGTGCTCATAGACTTCTTTTGTGAGGGCATTAATCAGCCGCTCAAATCACGTTTACTCCGTGAGGGTCCCCGTTCATCTCTTAGTCAGTTCATGGACTATGCTTTGTTGACTGTTGGTTCAGCGTTCACTGTGGGTGTCGCGGAGGAACGCGACACCGCACTCACTCGTGTAATGGCGGCCGCACCAGAGCACGCTCACAAAATGGAGGCGACAGCGGAGCTTGATCGCAAAGTGGCGGACACAACAACATCCCGTTCTGTCACAGCTGCCAATTCTGAATTAAGCCAAGCTACAGTTGATCTTCGTGAGTCAAGCCAAGCCACAATTGATCTTCGTGAGTCAAATCAAGCCACAGTTGATCTTCGTGAGTCCAGCCAAGCCACAGTTGATCATCGTGAGTCAAGCCAAGCCACAGTTGATCTTCGTGAGTCAAGCCAAGCTACAGTTGATCTTAGTGAGTCAAGCCAAGCCACAACCAAGCCACAGTTGATCTTCGTGAGTACAGCCAAGCCACAGTTGATCGTCGTGAGTCAAGCCAAGCCACAGTTGGTTGTCGTGAACCAAGCCAAGTCACCGTTGATCGTCATAAATCAACCCATCTCACAACTGATCTGCCAGGGTCTCGTCATGTCTCAGCTCATCATCACGAGACAAGTCACGTCTCTGCTGACCGTCACAAGTCAAGTCACATCTCTGCTGATCGTCACGAGACAAGTCACGTCTCAGCTCTTCATACAGAGTCTCTTCACGTCTCAGCTCTTCAGCCAGAGTCTCTTCACGTCTCAGCTCTTCAGCCAGAGTCTCTTCACGTCTCCGCTCATCAGCCAGAGTCTCTTCACGTCTCCGCCGAGCTGCCAGAGTCTCTTCACGTCTCCGCCGAGCTGCCAGAGCCTCTTCACGTCTCCGCCAAACTGCCAGAGTCTGTCACACCAAGAGATTTAAGGCCAGTTCCCTGTCTGGTGTCCAACATGAGGGATGCACCGCTGGTGTCTGCACGCACAGCGGGTATTCCCAAATCCACTCACTTTAGCCCTCCTGTCCCTGAACTGATTCCCCTGTCTGTGGTGCTTCCCATAATGGGGATCACTTTATGGTGTATTTGGGCTGCATACACCATCACTGAAGCTCTAGAGATGGCGGCGGCCACTGAGATGTCTCCAGAGGTGCCGGCTGATGCTGCAGAACCTTCTGGTGTAGTGGCGCACACCGCCGTGTTCCCCGAGGCGATGGCGCCCTCTGCAGTTTCTCCTGAGGTGGTGGCACAAGCTGCAGAACCTCCTGAAGCGGCGGTGCTCGCTTCAACTCCTTGTGTGGTGGTGGCGTCCAACAATGCACTTTCAGCCAGTCATGTCATGGTCAAAGAAACGGTTACCACTGTAGAACCTCCAGAGGTGGCGGTGTCTGCTGCAGAACCTTCAGAGGTGTCATTGGTAACCACTTTTGAATCCTCGTCCTGCCCTGTCATGGCTATGGAGGCCGTCTATGAACCCTTGTCCTGCCCAGTCACGGCTAAGGAGATTGTCTGTGAGTTCCCGTCCTATTTCATCACGGCTATGGAAGCCGTCTATGAACTTCCCGGTTGTTCTGTCCCGGCCACAGAGGCCGCTCTTGAACCTTTGCCCTGCTCCGAACCGGCCGAAGAGGCCATCTCTGAACTCTCACTGTGTCCTGAACTAGCCAAGGTGGCTGATTTTGAACTGTCAGCCCGGGAAACCATTTATGAACTGTCTGCTCCAGTCTCTATCAATACACCCAATTTTGAATTGTCTGTCTGTCTGGATTCTGCTGTTGAATCTAACTCTGAACTATCTATTTTGACTGTTTCAATCAATGAGTCATATTACAAACTGTCTGTCCACCCAGTTCTCTCAAATGTTACAGATTTTGACACGTGTGCCTATCCGGTTTCTGTTAACGAATCTGACTCTAAACCTTCTGTCAGTCCAGTGTCTGTCAATAAGACTGAGTTTAAACCATCTATCGGTCCAGTTTCAATTAGTGGGTTGGAGTGTGAATTGTCTACCAGTTTAGTTTCTGTCACTGAACTGTTAGCTTCACCTTCTGTCAATGCCCCTGATTTTGAGCCATCTTCCAGTCCCATTTCAATCAATGCTTTTGGTTCTGAACTGCCCACTTACCCAGTCTCAAGTAATGTATCTGTTATTGAACTGTCTGTTTGCCCAGCCACCCTCAAGGAGACGTACACTGAACTTTCTGCCTTGTCAGCCTTGCCCAAAGAAACTATTGAAAGGTCCACTGTATTCCCTGTTACGACCCTTGTGGCCGTAGAGTCTCTGTCTATGTTCTGTGTTTCAGATCCACTGCTCTGCCGTGGTGGCCTTCTGCTCCGGCCTGGTGGGCTCCTGCTCCATCTGCTCCGTCGTGGTGGTCTGCTGTCTGGCTCTGGTGGTCTTCTGCTCCGCCGTGGTGGTTTCCTGCTCCGGTCTGGTGGTCTTCTGCCCCGTCATGGTGGTCTTCGGCTCGGGTCTGGTGGTCTTCTGCTCCACCATGGGGGTCTTCTGCTCGGGTCCGGAGGTCTTCTGCTCTGCCGTGCAGAGCGTCTGCTCCGGCTCCAGTCCCGTCTGCTCCACCCTGGTGGGCTCCAGTCACGTCTGCTCCACACTGGTGGGCTCCAGTCAAGTCTGCTCCGCCCTGGTGGGTTCCAGTTCCAACCGCTCCGCCCTGGTGGGCTCCAGTTCTCTCGTCTCTGCCCTGGCTTCCTGCTCTGCCTTGGTCCCCGGCCACTCCACTTCCACGTGGACCTGGCCCTCCGTCCCTCCCCCTGCTCCGCCTCCACTCCACCGCCCTCCTGGATTGTATAGGAGCGTCTGGAAGCTGAATTGTCACGAATCCTGGCCATGAACTTCTGTTTACTCACCACCAGAGGTCACTCACTCACCACATGGACTCTTGCACTACACTAACTGTTGCACATCACCTAAGACTAAATTTCCCATAATCCATTGCACTGACGATACACAGCTGATTTCACTGATCACTCATCACACACGCTTTATAAGCCTTGAACTTGCTCTCTGTGATCGCCGAGTATTGTTTAGCGTATATCCTAGTGATAGCTACTCTACGGAGCTCTCTCAGTAGTTATAGTCTTGCCTTGTTAGTTTTCCAGTGTTTGATACATGCTTGTGTTTCCTGGATTAACCCTTCACCTTACCGTTCGGACTCTGTTTGTGTCAGCAGGTAGACACAGGACACAGAGGTAAGTGCAATAATTAACAGGTTTATTCAATGGAACAGAGGGAAATGAGAACAGTCTGATATCCAGGTGAGTCAAGTGTCAAGGGGCTTATCGGAGTGTAATTGTCCTTATCTGTATCCAGGAGATCCGGGGGGAGTGGTGGAGCTTGAGACGGCGGAGGACTGGAACGTAGGAGCACAGGGAATGGAACACTGGAAGGAAAGGTAAACACAAGGTAAGCGGGTCAGGTAAGTAAGCATGGAATGGTTGTCTAGCAGTGCAAACTGTAGACCAGACAGTGATGGCTTGGGAGGAGTGCGTTGATATAGTGCTCTGATGATTGCTGACAGGTGGTGGTGATTTGTAATCAGAAGATTGGAGATCGTGAACAGGTGAGCGAGATGACTGGGCTGGTGACAGAGACTCCCTGAGCTAACCTCCCCCTCCCAGAAGGCGTGTCCCGCGCCGTACAACATCCGACGGGGAGGGGGGGTGGGCGCTCTGAAGGCCTCCAAGGAGCAGGATGCAGGACTACCAGCCTCCAGGACGGCGCCCGTTCCGGGACCCATGGCGGAGCGGGGACTCAGGAGGCCATGGCGGGTCAGGGGACTCGGGAGGCCATGGCGGGTCAGGGGACTCGGGAGGCCATGGCGGAGCAGGGAGCTCGGGAGGCCATGGCGGAGCAGGGAGCTCGGTAGGCCATGGCGGAGCAGGGAGCTCGGTAGGCCATGGTGGAGCAGGGAGCTCGGGAGGCCATGGTGGCACAGCCTCCGAGACCGCGGCCCCAGCCCCCACCTTGGTCTCTTCGGCTGGAGCCCTACTACCCTCCCCCAAAATTTCCTTGGGGTCAATAGGGGCTCCATCGGACACTTGGGGGTGAACTGGAGGCATGGACTCTTGGGTGCGCTCGGGAAGCGCGGACTCTTGGGGGCGCTCGGCAGACGCGGGCACTTGAGGGCGCTCGGCAGGCGCGGGCACTTGAGGGCGCTCGGCAGGCGCGGGCACTTGAGGGCGCTCGGCAGGCGCGGGCACTTGAGGGCGCTCGGCAGGCGCGGGCACTTGAGGGCGCTCGGCAGGCGCGGACACTTGAGGGCGCTCAGCAGGCGCGGACACCAGAGGGCGCTGGAGAGGAGCGGGCTCTGGGGTGCGCTGGCGAGGAGCGGGCTCTGGGGTGCGCTGGCGAGGAGCGGGCTCTGGGGTGCGCTGGTGAGGAGCGGGCTCTGGGGTGCGCACTGGAGGGCACTTGCGAGGAGCAGGCACTGGGGGGCACTTGCGAGGAGCAGGCACTGGGGGGCTTCCCAGACGCCTCTTGGGGGCGCTCTTGAGAGCTGGACGGAACCAGCAGGGGCTCTGGAGAGCTGGACGGAACCAGCAGGAGCTCTGGAGAGCTGGACGGAACCAGCAGGAGCTCTGGAAAGCTGGACGGAACCAGCAGGGGCTCTGGAGAGCTGGACGGAACCAGCAGGGGCTCCTGAGAGCTGGACGGGACCAGCTGGGGCTCTGGAGAGCTGGACAGACCAGCAGGGCCTCTGGAGAGCTGGACGGAAACAGCAGGGGCTCTGAAGAGCTGGGCGGAACCAGCAAAACTCTTGAGAGCTGGACGCGACCAGCAGGGCTCTTGAGAGCTGGACGGGACCAGCAGGGGCTCTGGAGAGCTGGACGGAACCAGCAGGGGCTCTGGAGAGCTGGACGGAACCAGCAGGGGCTCTGGAGAGCTGGGCGGAACCAGCAAGGGCTCTTGAGAGCTGGACGGGACCAGCAGGGGCTCTGGAGAGCTGGACGGGACCAGCAGGGGCTCTGGAGAGCTGGACGGAACCAGCAGGGGCTCTGGAGAGCTGGACGGAACCAGCAGGGGCTCTGGAGGGCTGGACGGGACCAGAAGGGGCTCTGGAGAGACTGGCCCTGGAGAAGCGGGCACTGGAGGACGCTGTGTGAGGATTAATGCTTATTGGGCTTGCCATACTTTCCAACGGCAGGCTGGTTCTGGCTTGGGCCCGGATGCTTCCCAGACACCGGTAAATCCCTTCTCTCCAGGTAAGTCCAGTGGTGTCTGGGAGGTCTATGGGGCGATGGTAACAGGCCCCGAGCCGGAACAGATGGAGGAGGGCCGAGTCCTGCACCTCCGTCACTGCAGCGAGCCCACAGAACTGGAACGTAGGAGCACAGGGAATGGAACACTGGAAGAAAAGGTAAATACAAGGTAAGCGGGTCAGGTAAGTAAGCATGGAATGGTTGTCTAGCAGTGCAAACTGTAGACCAGACAGTGATGGCTTGGGAGGAGTGCGTTGATATAATGCTGTGATGATTGCTGACAGGTGGCGGTGATTTGTAATCAGAAGATTGGAGATCGTGAACAGGTGAGCGAGATGACTGGGCTGGTGACAGAGACTCCCTGACAGTTTGCACCTCGTTTGGATTATTGCTGTGTACCTGGATTATCTCTCTTTGCCTTGCCCCTGTTGGATATTGTTCGCCGATCATCGACCCACGCTTGCCTTAGGACTACTCTGTGTCTTGCCCTTACCATACCTGTTTGCCGTTGTTTGACCCTGCCTGTTTATTGACTATGTTTCTTAATAAAGCTCAGCAAATGGATCTGCATGTCTCACGTCTCGTCGGTTCCGTAACAGAAGTCCTGTGACGGTGACTTCTTCCACTGGTTGTGCTGGTAGCAATGCAGTGAGGAAAGGAGCAGGAATCCGTTCAACAGCCTTGAACACAAAGCACTGTGAGACGCTGATCTCCTGGAGCACCAAAGTGTCCTAAAATCTGGAACACGCACATGTGGCCCTGGAGTAGGTGCAGATGGTCCTTAATCTGGAACATGCAGAAGAAAGTACCTTGAAGTGAAGGTTTGCTCGCTGGAGCTTAATCTCTTTTGCAAATCTCTGTAGGTCTTCTGCCTCTCTGGGCTAGAAACTCAGAACTCTGTCAATCTGCTTTTGTCTCTTTAGGATGGAGACTCAAGTCTCTGAACGTAGAATATCTCTTTCCTCATAGGCTGGAGTTTCAGAACATGGTCGCATCTGTTGCTGCCTCAAAAGCTGGAGACTCAGGGCATGGTTGTTACTGTGAACGACTCTCCCTCATAGCTCAGAGACTCAGAACATGATTGTTTCTGTTATGGGCCACAGGCTCAGAACACTGGTGATCTGTTTCTGTCTCTCCCCTTGCAGGACTAAGACTCAGAACTTTGTGTTTCTGTATAAGTCTCACCAGACAGGAGACTCAGAACCTGAATGTATCTCTTACAGTCTCACCCTTGCAGGCCGGAGACTCAGAACAAGGAGTGTCTTTTGGAAGGGGGGCTTTATCATTTTCCGATGAGGATGAGATTGCAGTTTGGTGCTTCTCTGTTCCAGAGCTGTGATTGGCTGTTTCCATCAGAGCGGGTGACAGGGTGTGGCCCACCCTTTCCTCATGTGGAACTTATCTGCATAGTCCAAACACACAGTTAGAAAAGTGTCATTCAATTTTACCAGTGCATTTTTTTCACTTTCCAAACAACAACCAGAATACCTTTGGCAATGTTACGAACGCATTAAGTCAGCGGTTCCCAATCCCATCCCCCCCCCTCCCCTCCCTGCATATTTTGCATGTCTCTCTTAGTTAACGCACCTGATTCAGATAACCAGCTCATTAGAAGAGAGCTACGTGCATGAACTGTGTTCCGATTGATATGATCCCTACACAGTGCTCATTTCTCCCTATTCCCTGAGCAGGGGAAATCCGTTGAAGTTTATTTCACTTCAGAACATTCATCCATGGATTTGCACTGCGCAGCGTCTTCACACACAGACAAAACTTATGAGCCAAGTCCAATATCCAATCAAAGTGTATTACATACAATATTAACAGTAAGTTCAACCCAGACAAAATAATACAATTCTTTCAGTGTGTGAATGTGTGCATGTGTAATGTCTCTCAAAGTCCCAGCTGTGTCTTATATACAAAAAAGGAGAAAAAAAGAGTTCAGATCGGTCTCACCGGTAATGTCTTTATACTCCAGGAGCGCAAATCCACCCAGCGCTGGCGTTTAAATGTCATTCTAGACAAGTATTCCGTAAAAAGTACAAAGGAAAAAAATATACTCCACAAGAAATTGACCCAATAGTCCATGGAAAAAAAACAATGCGTTAGATAATCCTCGTCAGATAATCCTTAATCCAGTCGTGGGCAACGAGAAAGAGATTGTGAGCGACGCTGCTCCCGAATGCCAGAATGCTGGCCTGCCATATAGAAAAACAAACACCACAAACTTCCTGCTTGGATGACGTCACATCCTGTGACGATGGAGCACGAGCTGAATCTCACGATACTAGAGTTCGGAGTCAAACACCGCAATACAAAGGGGGAGAAAACCATTCACAGAGGAAAGCAATATAGATTTGACTGACAGCACAGCACAAGATAGAGTTTTTTTTACCTGTTTCACCCGTGTCTTGATTCTAGCCTGGTTTACCTCATCCTGTCTGATCTCTGCCTGCTCTGTAGCTTATAGCCTGTCTTGAATTTACCCTTTGCCTTGCTGTTTCGGACTGTGTTTGCTCCTCGCCTGGACTATCTTCTGTTTGTGGATTCCCCGTTTGCCTAGCCCTCAGGATCAACCCACGCCTGTTCTAGGATTACTCTTGTGTCTCGTCTGTGCGATACGTGTTTGCTGATGTTCGACCCTGCCTGTGTTTTGACCATGTCTTTGAATAAAGCTATGCGTATGGATCCGCAAGTCTCTCGTCTCAGTCGCCCCGTTACAAAAGGGAAACAGCAGGCAATGTTTATGGCTGCAAAGACAACATGCGCTGGCAGCTGCCCTCTGCTGTCATAAAAGCGCTTGAATATTATATCTATTTTTAAGTTTAGCTAATAATTTTTGGGTAATATTTTTCATTTAATAATTCTTGGTAATAATGTTAATATTTAAAAGTAGATGTGTTGCAGACAAATTTCCACCAATGAGATCAGTGGGTGGTCTCAACAGCTCTGGACACTTTTTTTGAGTGTTAAGACAAGCATCATTACTATTCATAAGCAATAAGCATAGGCATATATTTATTTTAATCAAGTCAACGTTATTTATATAGCACTTTATACAATACAGACTGATTGCATAAACTAATGTTTCAGTAATGCTAACAAAATTAAATTCTGCTGTAAAGCATGAAATGATGGTAGTTTTGAAGTGAACGACTGAATAGACCAGACAGGTTGTCATAATGTTTTGCAAATATATCAATGTAATATATGAATTAAAAAAAAAATATATATATATATATAAAAAAAAGATGTCTGTTTTCAATAACAGCATTGATACAAAAGGTCATGGGTGTTAAATAAACTGTAGCATTTTTCCAGGCTAATAATGTTAATGTTAATAGATGGTTGTGTCTATTAAACAAACAAACAAACAAACCTACCTGGATAATTTCACTTGAGTTGTTGTGAGCCACCAACTTGAGTCTCTGCTTTAAAACATATTAGTGAGTGTGTCCCAGCACTGGGTTTGCACAAGTTAGTGCACTCTCAGGGCTGGGTTGCGGCAGGAAGGGCATCCGGCATAAAACATGTGCCAAATCGGTTGTGTGGATCACTACGCTGTGGCGACCCCTGATAAGGGGAGCAAGCCGAAGGAAGAGATAAAGAGAGAGAGAGAGAGAGAGAACTTCTACCATGTACAGTATTCTAATACACAACTAGGCCTATCTGAGCAAGGCCTCTGAGTCTTATGATGAACTCAGTCCAGAAGAGGGCGCTTTCTAATGGATTTAATGCTGTGTCTATGGAGACTGGACTGTTTTTGTAGTAAGGCATTTGTTTCAAAGCAGATATTTGCTCGTCCTCATACTAAATAGTATTCAAAAATAGAATTTGATTGCATATGTTACAAAAACTAAATGTTCCAGTTGGAATTTTAGTTTCCCAATTACATATTTTAAACATTGGATCAACTAAAGAAAACTATAGGCTATTCATTATACAAGATTATGGCTTTATTTTATTTTATGTGTATTTTTTAAAGGTCTAGAAATAATTAGTAATGAATCATTTTTCCAGGACTCTGGGTATCCTGGTTTTCTGAGACTTTGAGGAAATGCTCAAATTCTGCACGTTGACATTTTTGTTTGCACATGGATTGTGTTACTCTAGCAAAAGTAATTACATAAAGAACTCAAATTACTAAAATGCCTTTATTAAAGTTATTAAACAGGTGAACACAAAACCACACAAACATACATTATAACAGTTTAATAGAGGTTTTGGTTGAGACAGTTTACCCCATACAGTGTGGCATTATGTCTACTGAGGAATCTGCCATGAAAGGTTAATATGTATTAACAGTGTAGTCACAGTGAAAATGTAGATTACATTTTTTGATTTATTTTTTTAATTCAGATTCCATTTTTTCCAAAATTAGATTTTTTTAAAGTCAAGACTTTAAGGTTTATATAGAAATTGATACATAGAAATTACACAGAAATATAAGGTTTATATGGAAAATGACACCTTGAAAATAATAAACACACCCTGAGAAATGTTCACTAGAATAAAATTTGTGAAAGTTGCACAGTGTCAGATGCACAGTTGTCTGGCTTAAATGTAGCAGAGATTTGAAACACAAGATATTCAAATTTGGTCTACTTTAAATCTGGTCAAAAGCTACAGATCTTGACGTCTTCAAGGGCTTCCCATGAGGTGAAAACATGGCATCTGTGTGAAAGAGATAAAACAATAAACTGCGGTTATATTTATCATCTCAAATGTCTATTCTATTTGTTTGTGTTACTTCACCGACCCTAGACCTAAATTATAACATATAGAGTAATTATTAACGAAAATATTCAGAGAGAGAGAGAGAGAGAATAAAAAACTGTTGTTGATGAACCACAACACTGCACATGAACATTATTAAGAATATATTTCCTACATTTTGTTAATTCAAGACAAATGTTATGTTAGGGTTAGCAGAGTGTTAAACGGCTCAAAAATAGTTTTAGGACAGAACTAACAAACATATAATTAAACCAAACAAATTCAACTCGCATTTGTCTGATATCACTAATAAATTGGACATCTTGAACCACTTGTACACTATTTGCAGTTTAGAAAGATTTTGTACCTCATGTTTCAGGTAGTTCTGGTATTAGCTTGAATTATTCCTTCCAGACGTTTTATTCTTGCCTCCTGATCTTTCGATTTTGCTTCTTGATTTTGAATTCTTGTCTCCAGATGTTGTGATTTTTCTTCTTGACTTTTAATTCTCGGCTCCAGATCCTTTGTTTTTGCTTCTTGAGTTTGAATTCTTGTCTCCAGATGTTGTGATTTTTCTTCTTGACTTTTAATTCTCGGCTCCAGATCCTTTGTTTTTGCTTCTTGAGTTTGAATTATTGTCTCCAGATGTTGTGATTTATCTTCTTGACTTTTAATTCTCGGCTCCAGATCTTTTGATTTTGCTTCTTGAGTTTGAATTCTTGTCTCCAGATGTTGTGATTTATCTTCTTGACTTTTAATTCTCGGCTCCAGATCCTTTGTTTTTGCTTCCTGAGTTTGAATTCTTGTCTCCAGATGTTGTGATTTATCTTCTTGACTTTTAATTCTCGGCTCCAGATCCTTTGTTTTTGCTTCCTGAGTTTGAATTCTTGTCTCCAGATGTTGTGATTTATCTTCTTGACTTTTAATTCTCGGCTCCAGATCTTTTGTTTTTGCTTCCTGAGTTTGAATTCTTGTCTCCAGATGTTGTGATTTATCTTCTTGACTTTTAATTCTCGGCTCCAGATCTTTTGATTTTGCTTCTTGAGTTTGAATTCTTGTCTCCAGATGTTGTGATTTATCTTCTTGACTTTTAATTCTCGGCTCCAGATCTTTTGATTTTGCTTCCTGAGTTTGAATTCTTGACTCCAGATGTTGTGATTTATCTTCTTGACTTTTAATTCTCGGCTCCAGATCTTTTGTTTTTGCTTCCTGAGTTTGAATTCTTGACTCCAGATGTTGTGATTTATCTTCTTGACTTTTAATTCTCGGCTCCAGATCTTTTGTTTTTGCTTCTTGAGTTTGAATTCTTGACTCCAGATGTTGTGATTTTACTTCTTGACTTTGAATTCTTGCCTCTATTTCTTTTATTAATCCTCTCAGATTTTCAATGTCTCTGACTACTGCTGTTGGACTTGCCATATCTGTGCTGGTGTGTGAAGATGGTGAAGATCCTGTTTAAAAGCTCTTGTTAAACACCTTACGCTTATAAACACTTGAGATTGTGCAATGCAAAAAGAGGACGATTCAGTCCAGTGATTCACCACCCAGATGAACACGTGTCTAGTGACTGGTTTGTTCACATGACTCTAAAATCCAAGGAGGGGTGTGTGTACAGCTTGATCTTTAAGCCTTTGGTGCTCTTTCCTCTAATTTTTTTTTTCTGTTTTGAATTTTTAAAAATCACAGCTTCATCGGAATGGTATGAAACTTGGTGACTTTTATGACATTTGGAATGTGAACGCACAACAACATTTAGGGCATGATTCGAGCAGGCTAAGTGGTCATAAAAAAATTGTCACACTTTTGGTCTTCAGTCAAAAATAACCGACCATAGGAAATGAATGGGAAATCGATAAAAACACAAAAATTCTCTACAATCTACAAATCTGCCACAATGCAGAAAAAAAGGTATACAGCAATGACGGGATGAAACTCTAAAACATGAAGAGTGCAAAACCAACACATCCACCAACACATCCACACACACAAGCGTACACACACACTTATACACACACACCTACGAACTGGTGTGACTGTAACACAGCAAATATGTAAAATAAAAGCAATAATTCAACTACAATGCAGTAAAAAAGTGGACAGCAAGGAAGGGATTACACTCTAAAACATCAAGAGTGCAAAACAGACACATCCACTCACACACACATACACAGTTATACTGTCACGGTGCACACACGAGGGAGGAACAGAAACACGCAGACGAGGACGTAAACTCAAATAATAATATTTAAATGGAGACATCAAGGCAGGACAAGGCATGACTGACAGGATACACCGGGGAAGTAACGAGTAGACCAGACGAAATCAAACTCAAAAGACAGAACTAATATACAAGGGATAATTAACACATAACGAGACAAACACAGCTGGAACATACTTAACTCATAATGACATGAAACAAGGACAGGAAGCAAACCAAATATGGACACAAGAGGCAGGAACAGATGACACACACAACAGAACCCTGACATATACACACTCAAATGAATTGGTATGGCTATAACCATATAGCCAAAACGAGTCAGAAAACTGTAATAAGAGGTTGAAATCAGATCAGACCCAGAAGGATTAAGCTCTGATAAAACATTCCTGTTCATTTTAGTTACATTTTTATAGAATTTTAATGTTTTGTGTAACAAAATGCTTTCTACACTTGAACCCATCTTTCATACACTAGTACACTCAAGTAATATGTTAAAAGCACATTTTAGTTCATATTCATGGTGTTCCAAAATAGCACAGTTGAGTACACTTAGACAATCTTATGTTTATCTTAAGAAATACTGAAGATTAATTTTTAGTATATTAAGTACAAAATTAATGCTTGAAAATAGAGCACTTTAAGTATATTATGGAAGTTTTTTTCACCTGGGCCAAACCATTCAGGGCTTTATAAGTAATTAACAAGATTTTAAAATGTTCTTGATGTTCATAGCGAAATATGTTAGAAAATAATATTTATAATGCTTCATGCATCATTAGATCCACATAGCTGCTCATATAGCTGGGAGAGATTAGTCAGCAGAAGAGATGGACGGCAGCGCGTAAGTGTTGTAATACTTGTTCGTAGATCTGTTGTTTAAATTATTTACTCGCTGCTAGGAAGGAATGCTTCGTTACCTACTTATTTCTATTCTGCATTTTTGTTGAGGTTTATATTTTTTGATTGCACTTACTGGTAATTACAATAATTGGCCCTCGGCTAAGAAATAACCTGTCTCATTTGCACTGATCCTTTCGTGCGCTTAAGTGCGAAGTGTTAGTTTCGTCTTGAGCTATTTGCACTGCTATAGGCTATTGGCTGTGCTAATTAAAAATGCGGCCACAGCTGTTTTCACTCTAATCTCTTAGACTGTGTATTTATTTGATGAATGTTCAGCCTTCTCGTGTGAAGACAAACGAGTGTAAAGACCTATGACTTTTTCCTCCGCGACTTTAACCAAGCAACACACTTAAGTATCATTTTTATCTTCCCTCACACACTCTCCTTTCCTATCCTCTCTCTTTCCACCTCTATCATGTGTTTCCAAACCATTCCGGTTTTCTCTCAACCACGCTCTAACATCACACGCAGACAGCAACGTAATCCTGCTAACCTGTGCCCTATCTCTACATCCTCTACTGCACCTCCTTCTTTCTCTGTGGGTCTCTGGAATTGTCAGTCAGCTGTCAACAAATCAGACTTAATTTCTGATGAGCAAAGCAGACCTGGATTCGTCCAGAAGACTCAGCGAACCCAGCTGCTCTCTCTAACAATTTCTCTTTCTCTCACACCCAACATCAAGTTGGCCAGGGTGGGGGCACTGGTCTGCTCATTTAAAAAAATTGGAAATACTCAACCCACTCTCCCCTATGCAATTACAACTCATTTAAATCTCATGCAATTACTGTAACAGCTCCTATAAAACTCCAGATTGTGGTAATATACCGCCCCCCTGGGCAAATTCTAAGCACCTTCCTAGAGGAGCTGGACGGGCTGCTGTCCTCTTTCATGGAGGATGGCACACCACTCTTAGTCTTTGAAGATGTCAACATTCAGCTAGACAAGCCTTATGCTACAGACTTCCATTCACTCCTTGCTTCATTTGATCTCAAATGCCTTACCACTACAAGCACACACAAATCAGGCAACTAACTTGATTTAATTTACACACGCAATTGTACTGCAGATAAAATTTTGGTACAACCACTACATGTGGATCGTGCAGTGCTATAAAAATGAACCAATGGCACAGTGGTGGCGATGAGCAAGCCTATGGCTATGGCTTCGCCGCCGCATCTCAGATTTCTTCAAGAAGCGACTGAGGCGTGCAGCTCATAGCACGGCCAGGAACGCAGTACTCATTCCCATATCTCAGTTAACCGAGGTTCCGATAGTAACCGAGTACGTTCCCTTTCAATATTCCACTCGTACTGCGTCTGTAAGACGCTGTATGGGAACCAGTACAATCACGCCGTGCTATGATGAGGAACGACTCAAAACCCAAACTCACGTGGGAGAAGACCCAGGGGAGTTAATAAAGTACACCAAGCACAGGCTGAGCCGTCAGGGTCATCCATGGCCTGGGTGTCGTACCGTATAGTTGATACTTGGTGTCCAGATAATGTGGACCACCCAAGTGAAGGGGGGGCTTGAACAATGTTGCTCAAGTGAACCCATAAGACCGTTTTAGCTAGCTGGAGGTGGCAAACTAAACAGAAAGGACTCTTTGCTTCGTAACAGGGCGACCTTTAGCGTGGTTACCGAAGCCAACAAAAAGCTGTTCTGATCTCCTGTATGAGGCAGAAGATGAGGCTCAATATACACCCTCAGGGCCCTGACGTGGCAGAGCAGGGACAATTCCTGGTCATCCGTCGAGGGGGAAAGTGCAGAAAGCGCTATGACCTGGGCTCTGAACGGAGTGGAGAGCACCTTAGGTACATAACCTAGCCTTGGTTTCAGGACGACCTTGGAGTCGTTAGGCCCGAATTCCAGGCAAGCAGGGTTGACGGAGAGGGTCTGTAGTTCTCCTACTGGCTTAACCGACGCCAGTGCTAATAACAGGGCGGTTTTAAACGAGAGTGATCTGAGGCTCGTGGATTGCAATGGTTCAAACGGAGGGCCTTTCAAGACCCTTAGCATGGTTGGTAAGTCCCAAGGTGGGACTGTACGAGGACGTGGGGGGTTCATTCTCCTGGCGCCTTGTATAAACTGGACCACCGCACTATTTCTGCCCACCGATCGGCCAGCAATAGGGGCATGGAAAGTCGCTATGGCTGCTGCATAAACTTTGATGGTGGATGAAGAACGCTGTTTAGTCAAGTCAAGTCAAGTCACCTTTATTTATATAGCGCTTTTAACAATACAAATTGTGACAAAGCAACTGCACAATATCAAAATGGGAAAATAGTGTCAATAATGTAAAATGACAAGATTAAACACTCAATTTTCAGCTAAAGGCATTTCATTATTAATTCAGTGATGGCATCGTCCAGCTCAGTTCAGTTAAAAAATTCAGCATGTTTATCCAGCATCTCCTGCAGAAATGACAGAACCACTGACACATCAGAGGTAACCGGATCTACGTCGCGGTCTTGACGCCAAGCCGAGAAAATAGCCCATATTAAAGCATAGAGGGGTCTGGTAGACGGAGCTCTAGCTTCTGCCATAGTGTTTAAGACACGCTCTGGGAGGTTGAAAGGCTCCCGTTGAGCGTCCACACATGCAGGGCCCATAACTCGGGCCGTGGATGCCATAGTGTGCCTTTCGCTTGAGAGAGGAGGTCCCGTCTCAAGGGAATAGGCCAGGGGGCTGCCTCGAGCAGCTGGAATAATTCTGACACCCACGGCTGGTTCCTCCAGAGGGGGGCTATTAGAAGAAGCCTGTGCCGTTGGTAGCAGAGCGATTGGAGGGAACGCATAGAGCGGAAGGCTGGGCCACTCATGGGCCAGGGCATCCGTGCTCCTTGTGAAATAGATTGGGCAATGAGAGTTGTCTTCTGAGGCGAAGAGGTCTACTCGAGCTCTGCCAAAGACTTCCCAAATTCTCTGAACTGTGAGTGGGTGGAGTGTGTCCATTCCTCTGAGGAGACGTTGTTCCTCGACAACATGTCTGCTCCTTGATTCATTTTGCCTGGCACATGCGTCGACTTCAGTGAGCGCAGATTGGTCTGAGCCCAAACGAGAAGGTTTTTCGCCAGCGTGCAGAGGCGCTTCGAGACGAGGCCGCCCTGGTGATTTATGTATGACACCACGGACCTGCTGTCTGAGCGTATTAGCACATGGTGTCCCCTTATGTCCGGCAGGAAGAATTGACAGGCATGGCACTGCTAGCATCTCTAGGCAGTTGATGTGCAGACCCGACTCCTCTTTGGACCAAAGACCAAAGGTCGGTTTGCCCTTGCACAGCGCTCCCCAACCCTTGTTGGAAGCGTCTGTTGTGACAACCTTCCTTCTGTGCGCCGTGTCTAAGATCACACCCTGCTTCAGCCAGAGTGGGTCCCTCCAATGGGTCAGGGCTGATACACAGGCCGAGTTACCATTAAGCGATGGCGCCCGTGGCGCCAAGCCACAGATGGAACACTCTGCTTCAGCCAGAACTGGACGGGCCGCATGCGAAGCAGGCCCAAACGAAATACTGGCGAAGCTGCTGTCATAAGGCCCAGCATTTTCTGGAAAGCCTTGAGCGGGTGGACGGTCCCTTCCGCGTGGCGCGGAATTGTCATGGTTCGCTCCGCTGAGACAGTTGCTGTCATCTGCAGCCCAATAACAGTCCCCAGGAACGACACTCATTGGGTGGGTGACAGTATGGTCTTGGCAAAGTTGACCCTGAGCCCCAAACGATCTAAGTGGCTGAGGAGGAGGGTCTTGTGTGATGTTAAAACTACCTCTGACTGGGCCAGAATGAGCCAGTCGTCGAGGTAGTTGAGGATGCGGATTCCCATCTGTCGTAGAGGGGAGAGAGCCGCATCCATGCATTGTGTAAAGGTGCGGGGAGCCAGGGACAGTCCAAACGGGAGGACCGTGTATTGATATACCACACCTTCGAATGCGAATCTCAAGAATCGTCTGTGATGGGGGCTACCTGGATGTGAAAGTACGCGTCTTTCAGATCCAGCGACATGAACCAGTCCCCTGGGCGTATTCGCAAGAGGATCTGTTTCAGTGTGATCATCCTGAACAACCTTTTTACCAGGGCGTGATTCAGGAGTCTGAGATCGAGAATCGGTCGCAGGCCACCGTCTTTTTTTGGGGACGAGGAAGTAGCGGCTGTAGAAGTCTGACTCACTCTGGGCTGGAGGAATGATTTATATGGCTCCCTTTACCAGCAGATTCATCACCTCTGCGTGCAGGACTTGAGCGTCCTTGTTGCGCACTGTGGTGGCGACCACAACGCGGAAGAGCGGTGGTCTTCGAGCGAATTGGAGTGAATAACCTCATGCTATTGTAGCCCTTACCCACTCTGACACACCGGGGATGGCCCGCCAGGCCTCGGTCCATGTGGCGAGAGGTTGAATAGGCTCTAAAGACTGGCTGCATAAGGGCATGATGCTTATGGTAGGCAGAAGAGGATATTTGCTCTCTTTTTTTTTGTTATCAACATTTTTTTTATTTTTTCACACACAACACAACATAATATCCAAAATACAACAAAACAAAACAACAGACACATACTCAACATCTCAAGGTCCAATCAAAAGGGAGGGGGAGAGGGAAGGACAACAAGAACACAAAAGTCACTCCTTTATACAATCACTTATGTCCAATAAAAAAACACTGCCAAGCATCAATGGTCGAAGGCCTGGCCCCACCAACTCGCGCCGTTGTACATTCACATGACACTATTTGCAGGAGGCTACGGATCCAATATGTTTTTCTACACATGTGTGGTGTAAACCAGTTATGGATTATTGTCTTCTTCACAGCTGTAAAACCAGCAAACAACATTCTCTTTTGCATTGAACTAATACAGAGACCAGAATCATCATTAGGAAGACACAAACTTGGGTTAACAGACCAATCAATTCGCATTAATGATGACAAAACCAGGTTTACATGTGTCCATAGACTGATGACGACAGGACATTCCCAAAACATATGCAAAGAAGTGCCTGTTGATGAAGTGTTACATATATGGCAGTTCAAATTTGACTGTAGTTTCATTTTAAATATTTTGTAAGGAGTTATGTATGCTCTATGAATGACTTTGAAGTGAATAAGACGATGAGCCAGATTTTTAGATGTTAAACTGAGATTACTCCACACTCTCTCCCAGTCGACAGATACATTAAGGTCAGATAATTCCCTATTCCAAATAGTTTTAATAGAAAGAGGTTTTGTAATTCAATCAATAATTTTATTGTATATTAAGGAAACAGATGGCCGACCAGCAGACGGTGCAATCCAGTCCCGCATAGGATGAGAGGAAATCGAAGAAGACCAAGGAACGCCATACGCTTTGAGAGCAGAACGTAATTGAAGAAAAACAAAATATGCAGATGCTGGTAGACAAAATTTGGTTCTTAATGTCTGAAATGAACAGAGGCCCTGGTTATCATATATATCACCGCACGTGTTTACACCCAAAGAAGACCAAGAGGGTTGGACAAATGGACGATTTCCGCATACAAAATTAAAATTGTGCCATAAAGGTGTACTGTTACAGAAATTGAAGGGTCCACCTATCCGACGTTCAACCGTTTTCCAGATTTTAACAGAGTTAGCCACAACCGGACCAAATTTATAATCATCCCCTTTTTTTCCTGTGCCACTAAACAAAATATCTTGAAGTCTATTTGGTTTAACCTTGTCAGCTTCAATCACCCTCCATGAAACTGTAGATTGAGGATTAACCCAATTATGAAGAGCCTTAAGCTAGAACGACCAATAATATAATTCAAAACTTGGTACAGCCAGTCCTCCTGCGCTATTAGGAAGTTGTAATGTGGTAAGTTTAATTCTGGGACATTTATCATTCCAGATAGACTTAGAAATTATGGAGTTGATCTCCTTAAAGTAACCTGGAGGGGGAGAAAGTGGTAGCATAGAGAAAAAAAATGTAATCGAGGTAACAAATTCATCTTAACTGTGGAGATTCTTCCTTGGAGAGAAACTCTAAGATTCTTCCATCTTTGAATGTAATTTTTGACCTTTACTAAAATGTTATTAAAATAGTCTCTGGCAATCTTATGAATGTTTTTATATATGGTAATGCCCAAATAGATGAAAGATTCCTTAATAGGGATAAATGAGGGAATAGAAAAATTAACCTTAACATTGTTAATTGACATTAAAGCAGATTTGCTCCAATTTATTTTATATCCTGATAGGCTACTAAAATGATCAAATTCCTTAATTATACTAGAGACTGAAACATCAAAGTGGTCTAAATATAGAATATTATCATCATCGTATAATGAAATACTATGATTATGGTCATGAATCTTAATCGATACTTCAGATTTCCTGATGGCTTGTGCTAAGGGTTCAAGAGATAGACAAAACAATAAGGGGGAAAGTGGACACCCCTGCCTCGTTCCCCGCTGTAAAGGGAAAGAGGGGGAAATAATATTACCAGTTATGACTGATGCTGCAGGTGAGTGGTATAATGTCTTAATCATAGAAACAAAGTGTTCACCGATGCCGAAACATTGCAGAACTGCCCACATATAATTCCACTCTAGCCTGTCAAAGGCTTTTTCTGCATCAAGTGAAAAGACCGCACAAGGGGTTGGGTGGGAGTCCGCAAAGTCAAGAATATGAAGGAGTCGACGCATATTGTCAGATGCATTGCGCCCCTTGATGAAACCAGTTTGGTCCTCCTTGATCAGACTGTGAATTACCTTCTCCATACGAGAAGCAAAAACTTTAGCATAGATTTTTACATCACATGGGATAAGCGAAATCGGTCTGTAGCTGGAACAATCTAATGGATCTTTCCCTTTTTTAAGATGTAATGAAATCAGTGATGTTTTTTGATCTCTATGAAATACCCCATGTTCAATTGCAAAATTAAATGAGTTAAGCATAAGTATCCCTACCAAATCCCAAATTTCTAAATATAATTCAGGGGGGAGTGTTGAATATGAGATGTTAAAATATCCAAAGTTCGTTAAAATTGTAGAAACTTGGTGGCGTGTCTGATTAAAACACTGGAAGAGACACCAGTCCTTTGCTCTCTTTTATTCCGTTGAAGTGAAGTATCACAAATCTTTAGCAGTTGACATGACATGCAGTTCACAAATTCATATGGAGCAGGACTACCATGATGGACATGATGCACAGGATAAACAGGATGGTTTTAGGTCACTACAAACAATATAAAAAAAGAGAAAACAAATTCATACAAAACTCATCAATAAGCATCAATATTGTACTCAATCCAAATAAGGATTAAATATCTAAACAATTCAAATAAACAAGTTCAAACTATACAATTGGAAAACAAACTTACTTAACGCATCCTAAGGAAAGGACATGGTTGGGTGCCCATTCAAACACCCACACCTCACCAATGCATAAAAGGGACAGAGGAAGGAAGTGAGGTCTATTTATAGACCTGAACCAGGGAATATGGGTAATGTAGTGCCCCATATATGGAGTTCACCCTTAATGTAGTTTACTAGGAATTGTGGGAGATGTAGTGCAAAGAAAATAAGAAAATTAGAAAAAGAAACAAATGAGTCAAATTCACAACAGCCGCCCCCAAATACAGTCATGTATTTGCTATTATTCATCAATTTGAGGTAACGGAATCAGCTTAGCAACTGGGCGTACATAAGTTCTCTCATTAATAGCAACTTCAGCTACTCTGATACGTCCATCCTGACTAGGTAAAAGACGTACTACCCTGCCAATGGGCCATGATGCTCTTGGAAGTTGAGAATCAATAACTAACACTACAGCAGAGTCATTTAAATTAGGATGTTCTCTATTCCATTTTTGACGGAGCTGCTGATCTGGCAAATAATGTCGAATAAATGATGCCCAAAACTGGTCAGCAAGGACCTGACTGTGGCGCCAAGATCTACGGCCAAGGAGCTCAGTGTTAGCATAAATAACCTGGGGTAGAGAAGAGTCTCGCCGCCCCATGAGGAGGAGATTTGGGGTGATGGGATCGAGGTCTTCAATGTTAGAAGAGGCGTAACCAAGTGGCTTCGAATTTAACACTCCTTCAACTTCTGTCAGAACTGTCCGTAGGACTTCTTCTGATACTGTTTGAATGCCAAGTACCACACGCAGAGCTGTTTTAACAGAGCGAATCTCTCGTTCCCATGAGCCTCCAAAATGAGGAGCTTGGGGAGGATTAAACTTGAATTTGATCTGCTGATTTTCCAATGTAACTTGTAACTCAGTGGTAAGGTTCTGGAAAGCTTCTTTCAATTCTCTTGCCGCTCCACGGAAATTACTTCCTTGGTCACAAAGAATCTCATACGGCTGACCTCTCCTGGATATAAAACGGCGTAGGGCCATTAGAAAGCTGTCCACATCTAAACTGGTTAACAAATCAAGATGCAGACATCGAGTAGTCTGGCACTTAAACAGAATGCCCCATCTCTTTTCTGTTCTACGACCAATCTTGACATTGAAAGGGCCAAAACAATCCATTCCAGTAGACCAAAAGGGAGGTTTGAACAACCGGAGCTTAGAGAGTGGAAGGTCTGACATTTGAGGGATAGATGGCTTAGCTTTCCACTTTCTACATTCCAAACAAGACAACTGATGTTTTTTTACAGCTTGTCTCCCTCTAATTATCCAATAATTACGGCGAAGTTCTGAGAAAACTCTCTCTGTACCAGGATGGAAAAGTTTCTCGTCACAGTCCTTGATGATTAAACTAGATAATGGATGTTTGGAGTCAAGAATGACTGGATGAATCATTTCAGGTTCCATGTCCTCTACTCGTCTGAGCCTGCCGCCCACTACAATAAGTCCAGTTTCTTCTCTAAATTCAGGAGAAAGTGTAAGGAGACGACTTTGAGATTCAATGGGCTTTCCTTCCTTTAAAGACTGGTACTCGGAAGGGAAACTTTGTTGCTGGGCTTGTCTTAAAAGAAAGGTTTGAACGACTGAGGGGTCACAAAATTCCGGACCATGTTGTCGCAATAACTCAGTTGTGGCAGACTTTAACTCTGACCATGACTGGAAACAGGAAGGGTCTGGGAGTACAAGATCTTCCGATTGTGTTAACCCACAAAAGAGTGGTTTTCGGAGCTCAGGATCAGGACTAGCAGATCTGAACACTAGATTTTGAGGCCACTTATGGGGAGGACATTTCAGAAATGGTGGACCTTGTCGCCATCTATGATCAGGTTTAGCCAGCTCAACCAGCGTTCTGCCTCTAGTAATATCGTCTGCTGGATTCTGTGCAGAAGGAATATATCTCCAAGAAGGAAGATCAGTGAGTTCCAAGATTTCAGTGACTCGATTGGCTACGAAAACTTTATAACGGCAGGAGGGAGAATGCAGCCAGGACAAAACAGTTGTTGAGTCGGACCATAAAAAGGTATTTGTCAAGGGAAGAGTCAGTTCCTTTTGCAAGAGTTTAGAAAGCTGTGCACCTGTTAGAGCAGCGCAAAGTTCAAGTCGAGGGATGGAAATTTGCCTTTTTAGGGCAACTCGAGATCTTGCCATGATGAAGGAAGTATGGACCACGCCGTTGTCAGTTTCCATTCGCAAATAGGCTACCGACCCATATGCGCTCTCTGAAGAATCACAAAAAATATGCAACTCTCTAGATACGATTTGCTCAGAAGGTAAAGTTAAATAACAGCGGGGAAGCTGGATCAATGACAGATCAGGTAGCTCAGTTTCCCAGGCCTTCCAGGCCTGTTGGATAGGATTTGGCATAAGGCATTCCCAACCCCGAGACTTCATCCAGCATTGCTGTACAATGACCTTAGCTCATGTTGTAAAAGGAGAAATGTAACCCAATGGGTCATATTGACTAGCGAGAACTTTATAGATATTACGCATTGTTGTTGCGTTATACTCCACAGTTCGAGATCGATATCCCAATGAATCAGAGGGACAGTGCCAACTCAGACCCAAAGCTCCTTCTCTTGGATCCAAACGGTCTTGACTGATCCAAAGTTCAGCACTCTCAGACCTGGCTTCAGAAGGAAGATGTCTCACAACATCAGGCTGGTTACTTGCCCACTGTCTGATTTCAAATCCCCCACTCATCAGCAAGGAACGCATTCGGTCAAGATAGTTCTTTGCGACTTGTACATTTGGGAAACTCTCCAAACAGTTATCCACATAGAATGATTGAGTTACTGAATTCACTATATCTTCATATCCTTCTTGGTAGTCATGGACATGCCTTTGCAAAGCATATGTTGCGCAACATGGACTACATACTGTACCAAATGGCAAAACTTGCCATTCGTAAACATCCGGTAGATTTGTCCTCTGCATGTTGCGCCACAAAAAGCGTAGAAGAGGACGATCCTTTGGTAGTAGCCTAATTTGGTGAAACATAGATTTTATGTCACCACTAATTGCCACTGGATACTGGCGAAATCGAAGTAAGACACCAAGTAAGGAAGGGCCCAATTGTGGACCAGGAAGGAGCTGGTTGTTCAGTGACATACCTTTCCATTGATATGAACAGTTAAAGACTATTCGTGGTTTCCCGTTATGCTCAACAAGATGATGAGGGATATACCATGATTCCTTGGATGAATCATGAGGAGGTTCCACTTTGGAAATATAACCAGCCTTCTGCAGCTTGGCAATTTCTTTATCATAGACAGCAGCAGATTCGGGATTTCTTTGGAGGCGGCGCTCAATACCTCTGAGGGGGGACATAACTGCTTTTGGTGAGGCTTGTAATTGAACAGCAGAAGCAGTACGCAATAAAGGAGTGGCATACCTTTGCACACCATCAACATCAACTCTTTTGGTCTTGGAGACTAACAAGTCCATAGCTTCTTGGTCCTGCTTGGACCTAGTAATGATTCTCTCATTTCTGAAGGGAAGAATGTCTAATTGCCATAATTTCTCTACATCATGGCGAAGATCCTCGAACGGTTTAGTGATGGTGAAAAGACACTGCATCTCATTCGTGTTAGGGATTGGAATTGGGCCTTGAAGTACCCAACCCAACTTGGTCTGGATTGCGGCTGGAGATTTAGGAGGTCCAAAATACACCTGGTCAATTGGATTTATTAGATGTGGGTAGTCTGCCCCAATAAGGATAAGTGGTTGAACGTTAGAGAATGCTGGAAGTGGTAAATCTTGAAGATGTCTGAAACGTTTCTTTAAAGTCTCAGCGGGGTATGACTGTTCTGCCAGTCCCAATCTGGCAGCACAAAAGGCATTGGAAATAATATACTTCCTTTCTGGATTGGTAGTTGAAGATATTTCAAAGGTTACAGAGGAGCCTTCAAGCGCAATAGTATCCTGGCGTACGGTCCTAACAATTAGGGACTCAGGTTCCCCCTTGAGGCCTAAATAATCAGATGCTTGAGATAGCAACATAGTACGTTCTGATCCATCATCAAGGATAGGATACGTTTGCATGGATCGACCTTCGTGATGGAGAAGTACTTCAACAACTTTCAGGAGCACCTTGCCGGAACCTCCAAGTCGACTAAGATAAAATGTACCATTATCCTGCTCACGACAGTTAACTCCATGAAGGATACCAAGATGTCGGCCTTTACACTGTGGACAGGGTTTTTTCAAGTCACAGTCAACAGCTAGATGGTTAAGCCCACATCTCCAACATCTTTTGTTCTCTCTAATCCACTCATCCTTTTTGTTGTCTTCTAAAGCTTTAAAGGAAGGACACAGGCCAATAAAATGCTGTCTACTGGAACAATATGCACACGAATACTTGAAACTCTGCTCTTGATCTCTCAGATTCTGGGGTTGCTTATTCGTGGATCTTGATACAACAGACTTGCCATTAGCTCCGTACAAGACTGATCGAGTGTTAGAGTAGATCTTTAATTGAGGTTTACTCAGTAGGGGTTTTGGGAGATCACTAACTTGATCACTAACTTGAACTTAGAAAAGTTAACCAGGTTGTAGCTTTGACCATTTAGGACAGCACGGGCATAACGGGCAAAGTTGGTCACATGTTCTGTGGGCAATTTACTAAGCAGTTGCTGTACATGAGAAGCACAGGTTAGTTCAGATTTAGCTTGATCTTGGCCTAAAGATTGGAGCATGCCAACCAAAGCTCGAATTTTCAGTGCGAAACTACTAAATGCTCTGCTGTCACCTGGTCTCACCTTGGGGAGAGCTAAAATAGCTTTGATTTCCCTCAAAACTAGCTGATGGGGTTGCCCATATTTCTGCTGTAGTGCAAAAAGAGCCATACTATATGGTCTAGGATCATTAGCATAAGCTAGGGCTAGATTACGAGCAGGTGGGAATTTTAAATGATCTAACAAGATATGATATTTGTAATGTTCTGACTCATGAGGTGACAACAAATTTGTCAGAGCTAACTGCAACATTGCAAATTCTTGAGGATCGTCATTCACCAGAAAAGGAAAGGAAGGTCCCTGAACACGAGAAACAGGATAGGAGACAGCATATTGTGAACTATAATATGGGTGAGAATGAACAATTGGAATTGCAGTTGCCTGTGTAGTGGGAACAATTGGTTGAATGAATGGAGTAGGTTGTTGTACAACAAAATTCACTGAGTGACCTACAGAATGTGGCTGAGTATGGTAACCTGCGTTAGCTGCGGATGCATGAGGAATCGGCTGAGGCTGCGGAGGTAACTGTGCTGATGTAGTCTGTGAGGGCCACTGAGTATGAACCAAAGATAAGGAGTTACTTGGTAAATAAGCACCTAGCTGTGGTGAACCAGTTGGTTGCACCAACACCTGCGAAGCTTGCATTTGAGGGGAATGGGAATTAATGGGATCAGAAACTAATGAAGCTACAAAAGATTGAGTCATAGTACCTGATTGTAGTTGTAATGTATCAGGTGTATGTGTATGCTGAGGTGGACTACGCAACAATGAAGAAGGTGGGGGAGGCAGAGAACTAGGCCTACTCAATGGAAGTGGTGATGGAACAGCTGATGAATTACCTTGCTTGCATGTAGATTTCTTTTCAGCTTTCTTAATACATGCACACAATTCTTGAACAATAGATGGTTTATCAACAGTATTTTCATCATCATCAGAAGCATCATCATCAAAAGACTCAGATAAATCAGAATGCTTAGAATAAACTGCTAATTGAGACATTCTAGACATAATCTCACCCAACATGCCCTTAAGTCCAAGTATTTCTTGTTTGACATCCATATCAAGTAAGTCATGTTGAAACTGTTCACACTGAGCAGATGAGCAAGGAGCAGGTCTCAAGGAACATGGATTTCCATTGTCAATTTGTTGATGATCACTTACGACTAAGGTTGGTGAGGAAGGAGGTGGAGGAGGAGCACTTTCTCTTACCATACAGTCTGCAAAACGGGCAGGAGGCCTTCTCATCCTTACACTACGCCGAACTGGAGGTCTTGCATAGTAATCCATCCCACCAAATTTCTAGTTCCGGCTCGAAGGACCATATGTTGAATATGAGATGTTAAAATATCCAAAGTTCGTTAAAATTGTAGAAACTTGGTGGCGTGTCTGATTAAAACACTGGAAGAGACACCAGTCCTTTGCTCTCTTTTATTCCGTTGAAGTGAAGTATCACAAATCTTTAGCAGTTGACATGACATGCAGTTCACAAATTCATATGGAGCAGGACTACCATGATGGACATGATGCACAGGATAAACAGGATGGTTTTAGGTCACTACAAACAATATAAAAAAAGAGAAAACAAATTCATACAAAACTCATCAATAAGCATCAATATTGTACTCAATCCAAATAAGGATTAAATATCTAAACAATTCAAATAAACAAGTACAAACTATACAATTGGAAAACAAACTTACTTAACGCATCCTAAGGAAAGGACATGGTTGGGTGCCCATTCAAACACCCACACCTCACCAATGCATAAAAGGGACAGAGGAAGGAAGTGAGGTCTATTTATAGACCTGAACCAGGGGAATATGGGTAATGTAGTGCCCCATATATGGAGTTCACCCTTAATGTAGTTTACTAGGAATTGTGGGAGATGTAGTGCAAAGAAAATAAGAAAATTAGAAAAAGAAACAAATGAGTCAAATTCACAACAGGGAGACCATCTAGACCCGGCGATTTGCCCTTTTGAAGGCTTTTTAGAGAGACGTGAAGTTCCTTCACACTTAATGGGGCCTCCAAAGGTTCTTTATCCATCTGTGAGATCCGAGGCAGTTCCAATTTATCTAAATACTGCTTACAAATTGGTTCATCAAAATCTGTTTCGGCTTTATACAGATTTGTGTAAAAACCTTTAAATATGTCATTAATTGCCACAGGGTTCATGGTGACCTGATCATCTGATGATTTTATTGCGCTAATATATGCCTTAGACTCGCATTCTTTCAACCTAATGGCCAATAAATGACTAGGTCTCTCTGATTCAAAATAATATTTTTGTCTAGTCCTATGTAAAATAAATTCTGCCTTTGAGTGTGAAAGTAAATCATATTCTTCTTTTAAAGAGGACATCTGTGTAGCCAGTTGCTCAGTAAAATGTTGTTTTTGTTGGTTTTGTAATGATTGGATTTTATTTTCTAATTGTGTAAACTGGTGAGTTTTCGTTTTGGCAAGAGTAGAAGAGAAAGATATACAGAAACCTCGTATAGCACACTTAGTCGTTGCCCACAGTATTTGAGGATCCACATCAGAGGGCATATTAATTTCAAGAAAATCCTTAATATATTCTTTTAGAGAAGTAATGAAAGTCTGATTACTTAATAATGATATGTTAAAGCGCCATCTAGGGGACTTGGCTTTAACATCGGAAAGAGGAACACTGCACAACACAGCAGAATGATCAGATAATAAAATTGGTAATATAGATATGGAGGAATTAGATGAAATTAAAGATGGGCTGAGAAATATGTAGTCTATCCTAGAGAAAGTCTTGTCTATTAGAAAAAAAGTGAAGTCCTTAGCTTTAGTATTCTGAATTCTCCATAGATCGATTAAGTTGAGCTCAGTGATAAATTTATTCAATAATTTAGAGGATGGATTGGCTGCTGTATCAGATTGAGATTTATCTAAAGCAGGATTTATGACAGCATTAAAATCACCACCCACCACTAGAGGGCAATCAATCTCCTCAAGTAAAGTTTTGGAAATCTGTGTAAGGAATGCACTGTCTGTCTCATTCGGACCATAAATAGAGACCAATGCTAACCTATTATTATATATTTTGCATCGGATAAAAACAAATCTACCCTTCTCATCACTACCAAGGTGTTCAATCGTTAAATTTAACTTCTGCTTAACAAGGATAAGCACCCACTTAGTTTTATTTTGAGCGCAGGAAAAAGCTATTAATTTGTAATACTTATTCTGGAAACGTGCCACATCAAATTGTTTTAAATGTGTCTCTTGTATTAGGGCACAGGAAATAGATTTACGGTGTAAATATTCTAACACACGGGTTCGTTTAACAGCAGAATTTAAACCATTCACATTCAGTGATAAAATATTTAGAGTCAAGTCAAGTCAAGTCACCTTTATTTATATAGCGCTTTTAACAATACAGATTGTGTCAAAGCACTTAACAGTATCAAGTTGGAGGATAGAGTGTCAGTAATGTATAATAATAAGATTAAACACTCAATTTTCGGTTAAGGGCATTTCATTATTGAATTCGGAGATGTCATTGTCTAGCTAAGTTTAGTTTAAATAGTATCTGTAAAATCAAATTTACGATAATCGCTAGAAATTAAGTGTCCCCAACTGAGCAAGCCAGAGGCGACAGCGGCAAGGAACCAAAACTCCCTCTGTGACAGAATGGAGAAAAAAAAAAACTTGGGAGAAACCAGGCTCAGTCGGGGGGCCAGTTCTCCTCTGGCCAGGATATTATTGTTTATTCATTGTTTACTTATTGTTTTAATTAAATTTTTAAATGTATAAAAGTATTATATTTCTATTTTTATATTGTTGCAATTTCTAACAATAATAGTATTATGTAGTTAGGCATTTTATTATTATATTTTTAATTATTTGTTTTATTTTTAGTTTTATTGTATTTTAGTCGAGGTCTTCACTGGGGATATGTCTCTGGGGCTCAACGCTGACGATCAGGGCCGCAGACATCATCTCCCGGCGCCGATCCACCATCTGATCCGGACACGGACTGAGAAACAGAATAAGAAAGAAACAACTATTAGCGTAGATGCCAATCTTCTTACGATGTAACAAGTACATCGTGTGTTATGGGGAGTGTTCCCGGTTCCGGTTGATCTAATTAATGCAGCCTAACAATCCTTTAACGGATTTGCATAATAGAAGTGTATTAGTGTGTTAGGTGTATGTCAGGTTAAAGAGGTGGGTCTTTAATCTAGATTTAAACTGACAGAGTGTGTCTGCCTCCCGAACAGTGTTTGGTAGATTGTTCCAGAGTTTTGGTGCTAAAAAGTAAAACTATCTGCTGCACGCAGTTGATTTTGATATTCTAGGTATTATCAAACGGCCAGAGTTTTGAGAACGCAGCGGCCGTGGAGGACTATAATGCGATAAGAGCTCACTCAAGTACTGAGGAGCTAAACCATTCAGGGCTTTATAAGTCATTAACAATATTTTAAAATCTATACGATGTTTAGTAGGGAGCCAGTGCAGTGTTTTTTTTTTTTTTTTTTTTTTTTTTTTTTTTTTTTTTTTTTTGGCCTGTCAGTAGCACAGATAACACATGACAGTACATATGCATGGCTATACTATCATCATTCACAGCCTTTTTTCTTTTTTTTTTTTTAATTAAATTTATTTATTTATTTATTTATTTATTTTTTATATTAATTAATTAATTTAATTTTATATACCCTTTTACTTAACCACACTGTGACAGACAAGACCAGGGGACAGAGAAAAAAAGAGAGAGAAAGAAGAAAGAAGAAAGGAAAAAAAAAAAAAAAAAAAAAAAAAAAAAAAAAAAAAAAAAAGGGTGTGGGGAAAGTCAACAAAGAAGGGGAAGAGAGAGAGAGAAAAAAAGGAGAATGGGGGATAGAGAGAGAGAGGGAGAAAAAGCAAAAACAAAAAAAACAGACAATTTGCTTCAATACCTGCTGACAAAAAGAGAAAACAACCGAAGACACAACATCAAAGAGACTGCAGCAACAACCAACATTGTATAAATCACAATAAATTCTAAATGTTAAATGTTATTGAGCAGCACACATAACTAATATTACAAAATAAGTTTTGAAGCAACAGCAGATCAAGACAATGTGTGTCTGTGAGCACCTGTTTTTACACCAATGTGAATGCTTGAGTGTACACCTGTGTGTGTGAGCGCGCTTGTGTTCATAAGGTTCCTCCATGTAAATGTTTAATAGTGTGTGTGGGGAACAACAGCCCCATCCCGCAAGGCATGAAGCAGGCACGGAAAAGACCCGGGCCCCAAACATCCGGAGGCCCCCCAGGGCACGGGACCCCCAGGAGAACCACCGCAGGGACAACCGCGGCCTCCACCCAAAAAAAAGGGCAGAGGAGAGCCCGAAGGCGGGACCCCCGACAGCCACAGTGTAGGCGCCCCAGGGTGCCGTGGCGGCAAGCCCGCAGGCTCCACCGGCAGCCGACCACACCAGGGCGGACCGGGCCCTGGGCTCGGAGACCCAAAGGCCCCCCACCCCACAATCGGGGCCCAGCAAGGCCAGTAAGGCCAGGCCCCGCCAATCGACCGCCGAGAGTGGGCCGGCGCTCGCCCGAGCATCCTGCCCCGGCGCGAGAAATCACCAACGCACCGGCGGCATCCTCCACCGGCAGGGCATGGTGGTGGGGTGGGGGTCGACTAAGATGATGAGTGAAGCGGAGTCTAAGGCCCGACCTGACACATAGACGTAGACGACAAGCACACATATACACAAGCATATGTTCCCACCCTCATGCACGCAAACAAATATTCACACCTTCGCCCCACATGTAGACACACAAAAATGAACACGGTACCCACACTCACACTCCCCATATGCACTCTATACTCCTAGGTCCAGGCACCCCCACCCCCAGAGGGTAGCCAGCGCCCGATCCCGGAGCTAAACCCCCTTCGCTCCGGCGTGGGGACAGGAAGACCACCCCGGTCCCCGCAGCAGCAGAGAAAATCAACAGCCCAGACCCCGACCGGGCGGCCAGCTCATCCTCACATCCCCCGGCCCCAGACAGAGAACAGAGAACAGGGGTGTGAGAAAAAAAAAAAAAAAAAAAGGAGACCCCATGCTTCACCCCACCCGCTCAAATGTAGTGTTGGTGTGTGTTGTTCTAAGGTGCTTTAAAACAGGGGTGCTTTAAAACAGGGGAGGGGCACCCTCCACAAGCTTGTGTCAGCTCGTCCCCTCCCTAGAGCCCTCAATGTCTATGTGCAACTTAAAATTGAGAAGTGGGCACTGGCACCAGAGGGAAGGCTGAATGAACAGACCGCCCTCCGGATGCCATTCAGTGTGCCCACCCCCAAGGCCCTATATGTATGTGTCATGTGACAGTAAGTAATGAGAATGTCTAAGCTGTAATGTGTAATCGAGATGCAGGCGGCCACGAGGAGACAGAGGAGTACCACCTCCCCCGCATCCCAGCGACTCACCCGCACCTCAAAACCCTACCTATGTGTTGGTGTGATGGAGCGGGAGAAGTGAAGCCTTAGGGATGGGGAGGAAAACATCAGAGGGGGCAAAATACCCCCCCTCTGGAGCCAGCTCCCCCGCTGACCCCCATAGGCACCCCTGTTACCCCAAATCTGCCCAGGGCGGGGGACCCGGACCCAGGCCCATCCAGACCAGGGCCCATGGCAGCCCGGGGCGGCCCACCAGACCCCACAGCAGAGGAAAAACTACCCCACCCCATCATCCAGTCACTTCCCAAACTACATAAGACAATAAGACACCCAGGTAAAGCCCGTATACCCCGCCTCTATTGGACCCCCCCCCCCCGCGGAGGCACCGATGCATCGAAGACCCCCACACCAGAGCCGGGCCCAAGCGCATGCACCAACCCATGCTCCAGGCGGCACACCAACCAGGACCCAAGCCCCCCAGGCCCAGCCGTAACCCCCAAGCCGGAGGCAGAGCGTCCCCAGATCCCCAAACCCCCCCCGGACCAACCCCGGAACAGTGCGGCCGCCAGGCTGGCAACCTACGTCCGCCGGCACAGGCATCCCCAGCAGCGCCGCATGCCGCCGCCAGAGAAACAGCATCCAAGAGTCACCAATACCCCATCCAGGTCAAGGCCGCAGCCCCAGCGCCAAACCCCCAAGAAACCCATCCCCAGGGAACCCCCAGATGCCCCAGGCCCATATTGCCACCCCACGCCAACAACAAAAACCACAGCCGGACAGAATCGGGACCCCCACCCACACTAGGTGATGGAGCTGATCAAAGGAGCCCAGAGAGATTGATCTAATGTGTCAGCAGAAGCTGTTTCAAGGCTAATATAATCCCACAAATAATCTCTATATTGGTTGATATTAAGATTATTTTTATTTTTCCAGTTCATGAGGACAGTCTTCTTAGCAATGCATAGTGCAGTGAAAGCCATGTGGATTGTGTTATCTTCTGTAGTGACACCATCTAGGTCGCCCAACAAGCAGACTAAAGGAGAGGCTGGAATAGAGCATTTAAGACACTTTGATAAGTCTTCACAAATCCTGTACCAGTACCTCTGAACAGGTGGACAGAACCATAGAGCGTGGATGTAATTGTCAGGTGTATTGTCTTTACAGTGTGAGCAGTTGTTAGAAGCTGTAAAACCCATCCTGAACATCCGATGACCTGTGTAGTGCACTCTATGCAGAATTTTGTATTGTATTAATTGTAATCCAGGATTTCTAATCAGTTCAAAGGTTTTTAAACATATCTGAGACCAGAAATTATGGTCCCAGCTTACTGATAGATCTGCTTCCCATTTTGCAATAGGAAGTGATACTGATTCATCTATATTGGAAAGTACCCTGTATATTTTAGACATTAATTTGGGGGTTTTGAGATTAAGAAAATCTGCCACACTTGGTGGTATTTGTAAATTGATATGATTAGACTTAAATTTCCTTTTTACAATAGATTTAATTTGTTGATATTCTAAAAATCTGTTCTTATTAATCCCATATTGTTTAATTAATTTGTCAAAGGGAATAAAGTCTGTCCCTTCGAATATATGTTCCAGGTATTTAATACCTTTACAACTCCAATCTGTGAAGTTTATCATATTGTTGTTTAGCAATATGTCAGGATTGTTCCAGATAGGGGTACGTTTGCATGGGATTAGTGAAGACTCCGTCATTTTTAGAAACTCCCACCATGCTGTCAGAGAAGAGCTGATACTGATGCTTTTAAAGCATACGTGTCGTTTACTGATCGAGCTAATGAATGGCAGATCCGAAATCTCTATATTATTGCATAATGCCTGTTCTACATCTAGCCAAGGCTCATCTAAGAGGGTGTGTTTTAACCACCCTGAAATGTGTTGAAGCCTATTGGCTAAGAAATAGTGGTAAAAGTTAGGTAGATCTAGTCCTCCTTTATCCTTGGTCTTTTGCAGCGTTTTTAAGCTAATACGCGGGGGTTTACCTTTCCAAAGGAATTTAGAGATAGAGGAGTCCAAAGTTCTAAACCAGTCAGGTGGTGGTTTGCTCGGGATCATTGCAAATAAATAATTAATTCTTGGCAAAACCATCATTTTTATTGAGGTGACTCTTCCCATGAGTGATATGGGTAGAGACCTCCATCTGGTTAGATCATCTTCTACCTTCTTTAAAAGTGGGATGTGGTTTAATTTAATCAAATCTGCCAGCTTAGGAGAAACATTAATACCTAAATATTTAATATTTCCAGATTGCAGTGGAGTGGAGGAATTCTGGAAGGAGCAATTAATTGGAAGAACTGTTGATTTTAACCAGTTTATTGAATAATCTGAGACTCTTGAGAAAGAGTTTATTAATGTAATTACCTCAGAGAGAGTGGTTTGTGAATGTTGAAGAAAAAGTAACACATCATCTGCGTAAAGACTAATTTTATGTTCTACATTCTTGCATTTAATGCCTTTAATCACTGTTGCCTGTCTAATTGCTGCTGCTAGTGGTTCAATAAAAATTGCAAACAGTGAGGGGGAGAGGGGGCATCCCTGCCTGGTGCCCCTCTTAAGACAGAAGCTAGAGGACGTTTGGGCATTTGTCCTGACACATGCTGTTGGAGAGTTATATAATATTTTTAACCAGTTTATGAAATAGTTTCCAAAACCAAATTTGTGTAAAGTTGCAAATAGAAAATTCCAGTTAACCCTATCAAAAGCTTTTTCTGCATCTAGAGACAATATTGTAATTTGAAGGTTTCTATTGCATGAATAGTCTATTAAGTTAAATAACCTACGTGTATTTGTTGAGGAATGCCTCCCTTTTATGAAACCAGTTTGGTCGTAATGAATTATGAGAGGGGTTATCTTCTCTATTCTTTTTGAGATAGCTTTGCAGATTATTTTAGTGTCCACATTAATAAGGGATATTGGACGATAGCTAGTAGGCAATACAGGGTCTTTGCCTGGTTTTAGTAAGAGACTAATGTTGGCAGAATTCATATTTGGTGGAAGTCTGCCATTTTCTTTGGTTTCCTGTAACATTCTGTAGAATGTTGGTGCCAGAATAGCCCAGAATTCTTTATAGAATTCTGCTGGAAAGCCATCTGGACCTGGAGCCTTTTTATTGGGCATACTGTTCAAAGCTTCCTGAAGTTCATCTGATGTCAGTGGAGAATCCAATGCCATCGCTTGATTGTCTGTTAATTTCGGAAGAGTTATTCTATTGTCAAGAAATTGGTCAACTTCGTCTTTAGATGGGTTTAGCAATAAATCTGTGGAGAATATAAAGATTCGTAAAAATCTCTGAAAGTGTTGTTTATTCTTTCAGGGAAAATCATATACTGTATCCCCAGTTAAATCTTTAACAGCACATATCGTTGTTTTTTCTTTATTTATTTTTAACTGGTTCGCTAAGAATTGACCTGATTTGTTACCATATTCAAATTCTTGCCAGCGAAGTCTTTGTGCTAAGAATTTAGTTTTTTTATTAATAATTTCATTTAATTCTAGTTTTGCTTTACATATTTTTTTCAGCATTTCCTGTTCCTGGAGGATACGTAGGATTCTTCTAAAGTTTTTATGGTTTCTTCTTGGGAAGAAGATTCCAAAGTTTTTATGATTTCGAGAATACATTTATTTTCTCTTTTCTTTTTATGCGATGAGAATGAGATTATTCTTCTACCTCTCATCACAGCTTTGCCTGCTTCCCAGAGAACAGATGCTGATGTTCCAGGCAGGTCATTATAGTCTAAATATAAAGCCCACTCTTCTTTAAAATATTTAATAAAATCGTCGTCTTTAAGCAATGATGTATTGAATCTCCAGTTATTACTTGGTGGAGTGGTCTTCTTATTTACTAGAGTTAAAGAAACAGCAGCATGATCGCTGACAGCTATAGTGTGTATCTCTGTGTCTGAAATGTCACTCAGCAGTGAGCTGCTGACTAGGAAATAATCCAGACGAGAGTAAGAGTGATGGACATGTGAGAAGAAAGTAAATTCCCTACTGTTGGTGTGGAGAGAACGCCATGCATCGCAAAGTCCATAGTCGCTCATGTACTGTTTAACTATATTTGTGGATTCCCAATTGCGCTGAGTTCCAGCTGTACTTAGCCTGTCCATTTCTTTATTTAGTCCAAAGTTGAGGTCTCCCCCAATTATAAGTGCACAATCTAGTTGTTCAGAAAGTGCGGTAAAAAAACCATGAAAGAAAGAGGGGTCATCAACATTTGGACCATATATACTAACAATACATAACTTTTTGTCAAATATAGATAATTTAATGATTAGAAATCTACCTTCTGGATCTATAACTGTGTTGAGTACTGTGAAATTAACATTTTTATGTATTAAAATTGCTACCCCCCTTTGCCTAGAGTTATAGCAGGCTGAGAACACATTAGGAAACTCAGTTGTTTTAAGTTGATCTGTAGCTGTGGCAGGTCTATGAGTCTCTTGTAATAATACAACGTCTGCTTGTAGTTTTTTAAGCTGGCTAAATATTTTTAACTTTTTTTCTCTGGAGCCAGTTCCATTCACATTCCATGTGACAAACCTTAATGCACCCATAGATGTGTGTGTATAGCTAATGCTGCTGGCTGCGTGTGATGCTCAAATGAATAAGATATGAGCGGGCGTGTACGCGCTTGTATGCGAGTATGTCCTTCATGTCTGTGTGTGCTGTAAGGTCTGAGTGGTTGCGTTAATGCTGAGTGTATATGTACATGGTCGTGCCAAGCAGATGTGTAATATAGTGTGTTTTGTTTATATGTGTAGTAAAGCAGGTGATCGGTGCCGTGAAAGGAGTTGGAAGTAAGAAAGACACACAAAGAAGCAAGCATAGAGGGATGAAAGTAAAAACTTGACAGAAACGAAAACATTGCAAAATCATTTAAACGCTGCGGAGACTGACTGTACGTGTTTGTTATGATATCGTATTAAATTATCGAAATGACATAAATATTTAGAGGTAAATGGAAGAACAAGCGAGGAAAGAGAGAAAAAGAAAAGATAAATATAACGGATTCTTATCTGGAGTGGTGTTAATATAACCACGGAGTGGTACGGAGGTTGCGGTAGAGCTGTCCGTCCACGTAGAGCCGGTCCACGGCGATGACAGCTCGGGAGCCCTTTTGGATGAGACTGCGTCGGATTGGGAACAGAAGTTTGCGTCGCTCCAGGATTTCTTTGGGGAACTGGTCGTTTACGCCGAAGTCTGTTCCTTTCAGCTCCCTGCCGCGACTCTTCACCTGCTCTTTCTGCTTGAAGTATCCGAATTTGGCCACAATTGGACGCGGCCTCGGGCTCCAGGTTTCTTCGCTCCCATCCGATGGACTCTTTCGAAGCAGATGTTTTCCACGGTGTCTTCCGGAAGCTTCAGGTACGTCTTGATAAAGTTTTTAACCGTAGCTTCTGGGTCCTCTTCGGCAGATTCCGGGATGCCTGAAAACACCAGGTTATCTCTCATGCTACGGGCCTGGAGATCGATGACAGTCTCTTTTATTTTTTTTATTTTCTTCACTTAGATGGGTCATATTTTCAGTTAGAGATTTGACCGAGTCCCGTAGAGATGCGTTCTCAGCAGCGAGTGTTTCCACCTGCTGCTGGCTGAATTCCAGTGATTCCCTCAGGGATTTAAATTCACGGTGCAGGATCTCGACCAGGGACAACCTCGCGTCGAAGCTGGACAACCGCTTGTCGATTGACTCCAGGATGTCGGTAAAGCTTTTACCCGTCGGCGATGTTGTTTCAGGCGAGTCTGCTGGGCGACTTCTTTTGGAAGACGGCGTCTCGCTTTTGGCTGGAGAACCTGCATTTTGGTTTTTCTTCATGACTATAACGTCGAAGCACCAGTCGATGTATTCCTGAAGAGTTTCTAAATTTTCCTCGCTGTCCTCGTTGTTCATTCAGTTTTTCCGCCAAGTCTCCAGCGTCTGACGTCACCTACAGCATTTCCGGTCCCTACAGCATTTCCGGTCAATTTTTTATTAAACGTGCAGAGCAACCACCCAGTAAAGCATTACAATAATCTAACCTTGAGGTCATAAACGCATGAATTAATATTTCTGCATTTGACGTTGAGAGCATAGGTCGCAGTTTGGATATGTTTTTGAGATGGAAGAATGCAGTTTTACAGATGCTAGAAACATGGCTTTCAAAAGAAAGATTGCTATCAAACAGCACACCTAGGTTCCTGACTGATGAAGAAGAAGAATTGACAGAGCAGCCGTCAAGTGTTAGACAGTGTTCTAAGTTATTACATGTGGGGTTTTTAGGTCCGATAATTAACACCTCTGTTTTTTCAAAATTTAGCAGTAGGAAATTACTCGTCATCCAGTTTTTTATATCGACTATGCATTCCGTTAGTTTCTCAATTTGGTGTGTTTCAGCAGGCCGTGAAGAAATATAGAGCTGAGTATCATCAGCATAACAGTGAAAGCTAACACCATGTCTCCTGATAATATCTCTCAAGGGTAACATGTAAAGCGTGAAAAGCAACGGCCCTAGTACTGAGCCTTGAGGTACTCCATACTGCACTTGTGATCGATATGATACCTCGTCATTCACTGCTACGAACTGATGGCGGTCAGATAAGTACGATTTGAACCATGCTAAGGCACTTCCACTAATGCCAACAAAGTTTTCTAGTCTATTCAAAAGAATGTTGTGATCGATAGTGTCGAACGCAGCGCTAAGATCCAGTAGAACTAATAGAGAGATACAACCACGATCAGATGATAGAAGCAGATCATTAGTAACTCTAATGAGAGCAGTCTCAGTACTATGATACGGTCTAAATCCTGACTGGAAATCCTCACAGATATCATTTTTCTCTAAGAGGGAATATAATTGTGAGGATACTACCTTTTCTAGTATCTTTGACAGAAAAGGAAGTTTTGAGATCGGTCTGTAATTAACTAGATCTTTGGGGTCAAGTTGTGTTTTTTTAATGAGTGGCTTAATAACAGCCAATTTTAAGGTTTTTGGGACATATCCTAATGACAATGATGAATTAATAATAGCCAAAAGAGGATCTATGACTTCTGGAAGTAGCTCTTTTATTAGTTTAGATGGAATAGGGTATAACATACATGTTGTTGGTTTAGATGATTTAACAAGTTTATACAATTCTTCCTCTCCTATAGTAGAGAATGAGTGGAATTGTTCCTCAGGAATTGATCTATAGTGCACTATTTGATGGGATACTGTAGCTGACGGCTGCATGGTTACAATTTTATCTCTGATAGTATCGATCTTGGAAGTAAAGTAGTTCATAAAATCATTACTGCTGTGCTCTTGGGAAATGCCAACACCTGTTGATGCTTTATTTTTCGTTAATTTAGTGACTGTATTGAATAAATACCGGGGTTTCTGTTTGTTTTCTTCTAGAAGAGACGAAAAGTAATCAGATCTAGCAGTTTTTAATGCTTTTCTGTAGGATAGGATACTTTCCCGCCAAGCTAAACGAAATACCTCTAGTTTTGTTTTCCTCCAGCTGCGCTCCATTTTCCGGGCTGCTCTCTTTAGAGTGCGAGTGTGCTCATTATACCACGGTGTTGGACTCTTTTCCTTAATATTCCTTAAGCGTAAAGGAGCAACTGTATCTAAAGTGCTAGAAAAGAGAGAGTCCATAGTCTCTGTTACATCATCAAGCTGTTCTGAGCTGTTGGATATGCTGAGGAATTGAGATAAATCAGGAAGATAACTTACAAAGCAATCTTTTGTGCTAGAAGTGATGGTTCTACCATACTTGTAACAAGGAATAGAATTTACAGTTTTAGCTATATGGAGTTTACACAAGACAAGATAATGATCTGATATATCATCGCTTTGCTGCAAAATTTCAACACCACTAACCTCAATTCCATGTGACAGTATTAAATCTAGAGTATGATTTCGACAATGAGTAGGTCCTGAAACGTGTTGTCTAACCCAAATAGAGTTCTGAATGTCTATGAATGCCGAACCTAATGCATCTTTTTCATTATCAACATGGATATTAAAATCGCCAACAATTAAGACTTTATCTGCAGCCAGTACTAACTCAGATAGAAAATCAGCAAATTCTTTAATAAAGTCTGTATGGTGCCCTGGTGGCCTGTATACATTAGCCAATACAAACATCACAGGGGATTTATCACTAACACGTGTTTCTCTAGATAATGTTATACGCAGCACCATAACTTCAAATGAGTTATACTTAAAGCCTGCACTCTGAGAAATACTGAGAATATTGCTATAAATTGTAGCAACACCTCCCCCTTTGCCTTTTGGACGTGGCTCATTTTTATAGCTGTAATCTTGGGGGGTGGACTCTTTTAAAGTAATGTATTAGTCTGGTTTTAGCCATGTTTCTGTCAAACAGAGCAAATCTAGGTTATGATCATTAATCAAATCATTTACAAAAAGTGATTTTGTAGAAAGGGACCTGATATTCAGTAAGCCAAGTTTTATAAATTGTTTCTGTGTGTTGTAAACATTTTTTATTTGTTGAACATCAATTAAATGGTTACTCATAAATTGGTTTGGATGTTTTCTGTATTTTCTAGTTCGGGGAACAGACACAGTCTCTATAGTGTGATATCTAGGTGAAGGAGTCTCTATGTGCTGAGAATTAACTGACTTCTGTGACGTGAGTCGGCTAGCAGACGGTCGGTTTAGCCAGTCTGTCTGCTTCCTGACCTGGGCTCCAGTTAGTCAAGTATGAACTCTAAGACTATGTGCCAAATTTCTAGAGAGAAGAGCGGCACCACCCGAGGAGGGATGAACACCATCTCTTTTCAACAGGTCAGGTCTGCCCCAAAAACACGTCCAATTGTCTATAAAACCTATGCTATTCTGTGGGCACCACTTAGACATCCAGCCATTGAGTGATGACAGTCTGCTATGAATCTCATCACCCCGGTAAGCAGGGAGGGGGCCAGAGCATAATACAGTGTCTGACATCGTACTTGCAAGTTCACACACCTCTTTAACATTATTTTTAGTGATCTCCGACTGGCGAAGTCGAACATCATTAGCGCCGGCGTGGATAACAATCTTACTGAATTTACGTTTAGCATTAGCCAGCACTTTTAAATTTGCCAAGATGTCAGGCGCTCTGGCTCCAGGTAAACAGTGGACTATGGTGGCTGGTGTCTCTATTTTCACGCTCCGTACAATAGAATCGCCAATAACTAGAGCACTTTCACCCAGTTGCCCTGCTGCGGGGGCGCTAACGTTACCGGAACCAAACAATGTACAGGAGTCCCTGAGCTAATCACATCCAAAGCAGTATCTACAGCCCTCACATTCTTATTGTCCTCAACTAAAGTTTGGATGCGTGTCTCTAGTTCTAAAACATTCTCTGTCAGCCTAACTATTTCCCTACATTTATCACATGTGAATCCCTCATCGCTGACAGAGAGAGATAAACTATACATGTGGCAAACTGTGCAAATAACAATAGCAGGAGAAGAAGCCATTACTCACCGTGATTGATGAATGATACCAACTTAACTTACCACTTACCACCTACCACTTACCACTGTTGTTTGATGAACTCGTGAAAAACGGAGCGAGAGAGAAATGAAAACGGAGCGATTAAAAAGAAAACAACAATAGGCGCAAATAGCAATGCGAATGGAACCGCGAGTGACAAGCTAACCGGCTAGCGAATGCTAACGCACTGCACTCGCGGTTTTAAAAGCGAGCGATCAGATTAGTTTGATAGATAATACCATAAATATGGTGGGAATTAAGTTATATAATATTACTTTAAACAACAGACAGTGAAAGTAAGGTAAATATTCAATAAAAAGCAGAGCTACAATCGCAAACCTCTCAGCAGTACAGCAGTACAACAGACAGGAACAGACTGAAGCAATCGATCAGCCTATGCATTGAATATTCATAATCCCAAGATTGTACTCAATAAATGAAAAAAAACAGAAGCACTTCCATTCTGTAAATAACACGTAAACACTGATGTGCATTTTAGATACCAAACCTCCTAGATGAAAAATCCCTTTAGAAATAAGGTAAAATAATTAAAAGTATAAATGTCTGCTGTAAAAAAAAAAAAACTACATAAAAATATGAGCAACCGACAACCATAAACAAGGAACAACTCAGACCGCACATTACCGAGAACATAGGTCTGACTGAGCAACAAAAAACAGTGCTAGGTCGTGACCGATCCACTCCAACGCAAGACATGTCTCCCAAAAGGCTCACACAGCCAAAAAAAATGTTTTTTAATTAATTAAACCTACTCTCCATTAGTCCCCTCCAAAAAAGCAGTGTCAGTCTTACCAGCAAAGAGATCGTTGTACCGGATAAATAAGGACAATATCCCAGTAGGAGAGAGGAGAGAAGAAAACACAAAAAATAGGTTTAGCAAGCGTCCATGTTCATCCTGCCATCATCCCCTCCTGGGCAGCTAGGGCCAAGTCCATCCCGGCCATCACGCCCCTCCCGTCGAGCTGGAGAAACAGCGGCCGCTGCTCCCCCTTCGTCCGCCCGCAGAGCTGCGGCATACTACTTCTGCTGAGACATGGAGCTGATAAAATCCTCCGCTTTCTGAGGGGAATCGTAGCTTCTCTGTTCCCCTTTGTGCCGTAGCTTAATTACCGCCTGATAGATGAGGAAGGGCTGGAGACCAAGCGCTGTCATCTTCTTCAAAACCGGACCAAATGCCTTTCTCCTGATCGCTGTAGCCGGACTAAAGTCAGGAAAAAATAGCAGTGTGACATTGCTCTGAGCATTTCACCAGATAAGCCTGCCGAGCACCCTTCAGGATATCTGATCTGTCATGCCATCTCAGTACACGGAAGATGAGAGTGTGCGGCTGATCGGAGCCCCTCCCTCCGTCATACACGCGATGAATCAACCCGGTCACGTGTCTGCTTCGCCGTGGTAACTATGGCCTCAAACTCCTCTCTTAGCTCTTTAACAGACTTGTTGGTCGCTTGTATGTCCTCACGCAGTTTGCGCAGTGCTGGAATCAGCACAGAGTCCATCGCATCTCTTACTGCCGAATTCACAACTGAATTCGAAGTGCTTTGCTGCTCTTTAAATGTTAGTTCAATGCGGTTGGCAATAGCCTGGTCGAGGTCTTCTCTGGAGATGGCTGAATCTCTGAAGTTTTTTCTTCATTGGCGATTGCTCAATCTCTCTTTTCCGATCCCCTTTTTCTGCCTTAGCACTCGTGATGGGTCCAATGCAGAGTGGTTTAAATTTTACTGACAGGATCGTAAAATATGTGGCAAAGTGAGCTGAGCGAAAGACTAAGCTTGCATCGCCGCCGAGGGGTCACGTGATCCTCCATTTGCTCTCTTTTTGAAATTGTATGTGTTTTATTTTCTCCGCTATCACAGCGGTCGGACGCCCGGGCACTAGAGTGGGCCCGTAGGAGTCCAATAACACACTTTCCTCTGCACCCAGCACTGAGCGGGGTGACAAGAGGCACATTAGAGTCTGCTTGTGGGGTGGTCCGGCGGTAGCGAGACTCTGGCCCCTCCTCTTTCTGCCTGGCTGATCAGGAGGACTTCTGAGGCGCCGGATCCAAGGCGATCTTATGCCGGGTCCTTGGCGCTTCAGGAAGGGGTAACATCTTGCCGAGCGGGAACGCCCTCTATCCTGCTGATTCTTAGGAGGTAGGGGCTCTGGAGTGTCTGGCTTTGGCTTGGCGGGCTGCTGAGTCGGCGCAGGCTTGGGGCGACTCGAAGCAGCAGAACTGGCGCGTTTTGGGAGGCAGTGTCGCATCGCCTGAGACGACTTCTGAGCCTCCGTAAAACGTTCAGCAAAGCCCTCCACAGCTGGCCCGAACAGGTTGCTTGACGAGACCGGAGCGTAAAGGAAGGGAACCTTATCCGCCTCTTTCATCTCCGTTAACATCAGCCAAAGGTGGCGTTCCAACACTACCAGGCTGGACATCGACTGCCCGATGGCCTGGGCGGTAGCCTTGGTGGGGGACGAGCGTTGGCGGGGAGCTTGCTGGCGCCCCGGAAGAAACCACTCGTTCAGCCTGCTGCGAGACGGCTCCTCAGGCGGAGACCAATCGAGCCCGAGCTCACCGACAGCCTTTGACATCACACGGACAAGCTCGTCATCCGTTTTAGGTCTGGTGCTGCGTGAAGAGGACGGCGGCAAGAGGGCGGGGTCAGTCACCGAGCCCGATAACTCCTCGGCGTCCGAAGCCACCAGGGAAAGGCTGTCGTCCATCTCGTCGTCATTCGCACCGAACGAGATCATGTCGCTCACAGCCGCAGTGGGACGCTGATCAGGTTGGGTGAAGAGGACCGGCGTATCCTCTCTCTGCGGTGACGGCGAGGCACGCTGGCACTGAGCCGACGTGAGCTCGCTCGTCTCCGGCTGCTCAAAACCTCTGCCCCGCTGTCTTTTCCTCGCAGGTTCCTGGGAGGAAGAAGACGGGAGAGCGCGAGGGGCAGAGTCGCTTTCTGAAAAGAAAGCTATCCGCGAGCGCAGAGAGGCAAGGCTGAAACTCTCGCAGTGAGAGCAATCAGCCACGCTCAGCGCAACGTCAGCATGGGATTTCCCCAAGCATGACACACACTCAGCGTGACCGTCATCAGCGTGCAGGGGAGACATGCACATCTTACAATGCCGGCTCGGCATTTGCAACAACGCTGCAAAATTTGCTCTTTTGTGAGGCCCTTTGGATGGCGGCAGGGGATAGACCGGGAATCTGCGAGCTGAGCACTGCACGAGGTCCAATCCGGCTGCTGAGGTGTTTCAATGGCAAATCTCGGCGCCAGCGAAGAAGGGTCTTCGTTGCTGAAGAGAAGAAATCTGAGATGTGGCGGCGAAGGCGGCTGCTTATATAGCCAGATGATCTACACTTTCAGTTTGACGGGAGAGAGCATCAGCTTTAGTGTTCTTGGTGCCAGGTCGGTAGGTGACGGTGAAGTGAAAACGGGTGAAGAATAGTGCCCATCTGGCCTGACTGGGATTCAAGCATTTAGCTGAGCGCAGGTATTCAAGGTTCTTGTGATCTGTGAGGACGATAAATGGGTGTGTGGTACCCTCCAGCCAGTGCCGCCACTCTTCCAATGCTAGTTTCATGGCCAATAGTTTGCGATTGCCCACATCATAATTCCGTTCAGCAGCAGAGAGCTTGTGGGAGAAGAAGGCACAAGGGTATAGTTTAGCGGGCTCACCATGGCGTTGGGATAATACCGCTCCCACCCCTGTATTTGAAGCGTCGACCTCGACGGTGAACTGGCGCTCTGGGTCAGGATGACGAAGAATGGGTGCGGAGGTAAAGCGAGCCTTTAGTTCCTTAAACGATCGGAGAGCCTCGGGGCCACACTAGGCGAGATGTGTTGCGTTTGGTCATGGCGGTGAGCGGAGAAGCGATGGAGCTGAAGTTCCTGATGAAACGGCGGTAGAAGTTGGCAAACCCCAGGAAGCGTTGTAATTCCTTTACTGTCTGGGGTTGTGGCCAGTCGAGTACTGCCTGGACCTTCTTATCATCCATGGAAACCCCGTCTTGACTAATTACGTAACCGAGGAAGGAGGTGTTGGTCTGATGGAACTCACATTTCTCTGCCTTTACATAAAGCTGGTGCTGTAGTAACCGCTTGAGAACTGACCGGACGTGTCTGATGTGTTCCTCTTGGGTATCTGAGTAAATCAGAATGTCATCAATGTACACGATGACCCATCTGTCCAACATGTCACGGAAGATGTCGTTCATGAAAGCTTGGAAGACTGACGGACTGTTTAGCGAGCCCGAAGGGCATAACTAAGTACTCATAGTGCCCACTAGTGGTAGAGAAGGCTGTTTTCCACTCATCCCCTTCACGGATGCGAATCAAATTGTAGGCATTACGTAAGTCGAGCTTGGTGTAGTATTTTGCCCACCGCAGTTGTTCGAGGGCTGCAGGAACGAGTGGCAGTGGGTATCGAAATTTCACAGTGTTATCATTCAACCTCGATAGTCAATGCAGGTCTTAGACCCCATCCTTTTTCTTCACGAAGAAAAACCCCGCTGATGCAGGAGAGGTGGACGGTCTGATGAACCACTTGGCTAATTCCTCCTGTATTAGGTCTTCATGGACTCTATTCTGGTTGAGACAGAGGGAAAATCCTCCCCTTGGGTGGAGTGGTGCCAGGCAGGAGGTCGATTGCGCAATCGACTGAGCGGTGAGCGGGGAGCTGTGAGGCTTTTTTCTTGCTGAAGACTTCTATGAGATCTGCATACTCACGGGGTAAGTTGAGCGTGTCTACGGTGGAAGTCGTGGTTGTGTTGAGTTTTCGGGTGATCTTAGACAGACAACGTTCTTGACATGCTGGTCCCCATTCCGTAATCTGTCCCTCTCTCCAGGATATTTGTGGATCGTGTGTTCGAAGGCAGGCAAGGCCGAGGATCAGCGATGGTAGGTGACTGTATGACATAGAACTGAATCTCTTCAGAGTGCAGGGTTTCCGATGTGCAGTTTGACAGGTTCAGTGAGACGGAGGATCTTTCCTTTGCCCAAAGGACGGCCATCTAGCGCCTCCACTGCCAAGGAGGAAGTACAGGGGGTTAGCTTTAAGTGATGTTGACTGACAAACTCACTGTCTATGAAATTTCCAGCTGCTCCTGAGTCTAGAAGCGCTGTTGTCTGAATTTCTTGGTTCTGGAGATTAATTCGACAGGTAGTTTAATACTAGAGACTGAACTGATTGAACGGGTAATGTCACTCACCGAGCGCCGATCCGATGATGGCCGGACGGGACAAGTGTTCCTCATATGGCTGTCTGGCTGCAGTACAGACAGAGTTGGTTTTGCATGCGGCACTCCTTCTCCTGGGGAGTGAGGGGAGTGAATCCTAGTTGCATTGGTTCACCGGCATTTTGAGATCTGGGTGTGAGCGAGGTGCAGATCGCACCGTGCGTCGAGCGTGGATCAGATTATCTATGTGGATAGTGAGTTCAATGAATTGGCTCAGGGTTCTCCCCTCGTCTCGACACGAAAGCTCAGATTGTAGCTCAGTGTTCAGACCTCTCCGGAACAACAGTTTCAGGGTATCCTCCACCCACGTAGTTTGTGCCGCCAGAGTGCGGAAGGACAACGCATAATCGGCTGCCGTTCTCCTGCCTTGTGAGAGTGCTAGAAGCTGCACCACGCCGCCTCTTCCCTCAACTGGATGTTCAAACACCTCCCTAAGTTGAGAAATGAGTCGAAGGTAGGGAAGGTGGAGCCATCGTCCTCCATACCGCCGTAGCCCAGTCCAAGCTTTGCCGGTGAGTAACGAGCACACGAAGGCGATGCGACTAGATTCAGTGGGGTAAAGTGACGGTTGTTGGTTGACGAAGAGCGAGCATTGCAATAGGAAGCCTTTGCATTTCGTGGAATCACCGTCAAATCTTTCAGGAAAGGCGAGTCGTGGGCTGACAGAGGGAGTTTGCATGGTTGGAGGATTGGCTGGAACAGGTGGTGGGTTGGCAGCGGCTTGGGGTTGAGTTATGCGCAGACCTTGCAACGCTGTAACAAGTTCCTCTGGTTGGGAAGAAAAAACAAACACGGGTAGTAACACTCAGCAAGTGACAGCCGGGGCAAATCAAGACTTCGCAATGAGTGCATGGAAGTGTGCTGTTTATATGTGTGTGTGTTAATGAGGTGCAGGTGTGGCAAGGCAATCAGCCCAGGTATGAGGAATGGATGGGAAACTGAGTCCGAATGAGAGTTAATGTTCAGGGAAGGCTCCCTCTGGTGGTGCAGAGGAGGTGGTACGGAGCTTCGATCGTGACAATGTTAAGGAGTAGTAACATTTGTACAGTCTTACATTTCAACCGGCCCTTTGATGGCAGCCATAATGTTGAAGTGGCAATCAGTGAAAATGAGTTTGACACCCCTGCTATAAATGAAACATACACTGCATGAGAGTGTTTTACGTCCGTTCCTGACCGCATCACTGTCTTTACTGGTGTTTTTTAGATAATATTTGCATTTATTCACATGTGATTGGATTAGTTACTCATATGCTGGACTGTCATGATTTGGCTAGTGCAGAACGCTATGAATGATTCGCATCAGAGAGGATATAGATGTGGGTATACGGAATGCCGACTGATAAAGAAGTGGGTATACGCCATACCTGCGTATACCCTCCACTACACCACTGTCTCTGACCATTTCTTCATTTCATTTAATTACATTTTGCTACCCGTGTGCCCCCAACCCCTTTACCGTTACTTTTAGACGAAACCTACTTTCTCCCTCCCATCTTTCCTCTGTAGTATCCTCCTCCCTTCCCTCACCTACCATTTCTCATCCTGAATGTGAATGCAGCTACTGACACTTTATGCTCTAATTTAACCTCTTGTCTAGACAACATTTGTCCTCTCTCCTCCAGGCCACACGGGCTGCCCCTTCTAACCCCGGTTATCCGAGTTCTTCAGAGCATCGGACCAAACAGAAAATGGTGCAAATCAGGTGATCCATCAGACCTGAGTAGCTATCAGTCTTTGCTTTCATCTTTCTCTGCTGAAGTCACACTGCCAATCCTCATTTTTCCACAACAAGATCTACAGCGCTCCAGACACGCATAATCTCTTCATAACATTTTATTCTGTCCTCCTCCACCACCTCCCACCACTTCTATAACAGCTGATGACTTTTCCACTTTCTTCACAGACAAAACTAGAACAATCAGTAGTCAGTTCTCACCTCTACACACACAGACCTCCAACCAACCACATCCACTGCTAAAACTCCCATATTCTCCTTCTGTCCCCTCACTGAGCGGATATCTGATCTGTAATGCCATCTCAGTACACGGAAGATGAGAGTGCGCGGCCGATCGGAGCCCCTCCCTCCGTCATACACGCAATGCACCCGATCAATCTCAATGTCACGGCCCTCCATCAAGGAAATCCACTTGGAAAGATTAGCTCTGAGGGAACCAGCTGCGTCTGGACCCTCCATCCCTTCTGGAGCCCCACCAGTCTTACGTTGTTCCTCCTACACCTGTCCTCCATATCTGTCATCTCTCGGTGAGTCGCTCCAGCTGATCCTTTAAGTCCGTGACTGTCCTCTTATCTTCACGTGCCGCTGCCTGAACAGAATCAACGCGGTCACGTGTCTGCTTCGCCATGGTAACTATGGCCTCAAACTCCTCTCTTAGCTCTTTAACAGACTTGTTGGTCGCTTGTATGTCCTCACGCAGCTTCTTCTCCTGCTATTGTTATTTGCACAGTCTGCCACATGTACAGTTTATCTTCTCTGTCGGCGATGAGGGATTCACATGTGATAAATGCAGGGAAATAGTTAGGCTGACAGAGAAGGTTTTAGACTAAGACACGCATCCAAACTTTAGTTGAGAACAGTAGTGTTGTTTTTGCGGCCTGTTTTAATTTTAGTTTTAGTCTAGTCTTTGTGTGAAGCTGTCATTTTAGTTTTTATTAGTTTTAGTCACGTTCATACTCTTTTTAGTCTAGTCAAGTTTTAGTCAACTAAAAGTCTGAGCATTTTAGTCTTATTTTAGTCAGAATTATCCATGACTATTTTCGTCTAGTTTTAGTCGACGAAAATGATGACATTTAGTCTAGTTGTATTTTAGTCTCTTTTTAGTAATGCAATTCTATTTAACCCAGTCAATAAAGTATAAGTACCTAGCAGTACAGACGAAACCAAATTTTCATTTAGCCAAAACCCATTTCAAACATGGTTATCTTATTATATTATTGTTACCTTATAGACTTAAGAATACATCCATTCCAGACACAGAAGACGCTCTGATTTGAATTTACAACATTTATTTTACCAACCAAACATGTTAGAAGTACACACACATAAATTTAAATAAATAAAATCACATGACAATGCCAAAAAAAATACATAACGTTACATTCAAGTTTAACAAAGAGAAACAAGGTGCTTGAATGCTCGAGCTACAATTACATACTAAAAAGTGCAAATAAAATGTGTGTGTCTGTTACTTGTATTGATTGTAAACTGAAGTCCGATGAAGCCAGCCAACAGTCTCTTTCTCTGTGTAATACTTAACTTTGTTTGTTGTCGTCTTCTCTAAAAATGCCGGCGAGTGGGCGGCTTGAGGAAGTGACGTCGCCTGCGTCTGCTCAGAGTGTTGCCAATCCCCAAATATTTAGACCCTGGAACTTTACTGGGGAAACCCCCCTCGAAATGCAATTGGGCTAGTTTTGAGTAGCAATTGGGCGGGTTTGTTGCGAAAACCTGGCAACCCTGACAGCCCCTGAACTGAAGTAACGTTAAGTCACATGAAACAGAAATCTGCAAAATAATAACGCGACTAAACGAGACAAAATAACATTATAACATTTCGTTTCGTCTCGTTTTGGTCAACGAAAATGAAGAGACATTTTAGCATAGTTTTTTATTTTGTAAACCACATTTAGTCCTCGTTTTTATTCGTCAACGATATTGCATTATACATTTAATTATCGTCATCGTCACATGACCACATTTACGTCTCGTCTCGTCTCGTTTTCCGCCACGTGATAAAGGTTCATTGACGACGATATTTCGTCATAATTTTCGTTGACGAAAGCAACACTAGAGGACAGTAAGAATGTGAGGGCTGTATATACTGCTTTGGATTGACTAGCTCAGGACTCCTGTACATTGTTCGGTTCAGGTAGAGCCTGTGCAGCAGGGCAACTGGTGACTGTGAGGCAGCATAGTCGCGGGTCAAAACCCCATTCTTCCATTCTGATCAGAACATCAAACAGGTTCTTCCGCCACTCAGTGACGCACCCACTGAGAAACCTGGTGAAAGTGCTCTAGTTATTGGCGATTCTATTGTACGGAACGTGAAATAGAGACACCAGCCACCATAGTCCATTGTTTACCGGAGCCAGAGCGCCTGACATCTTGGCAAATTTAAAAGTGCTGCTAATGCTAAATGTAAATTCAGTAAGATTGTTATCCACGCTGGCACTAATGATGTTCGACTTCGCCATCGGAGATCACTAAAAATAATGTTAAAGAGGTGTGTGAACTTTGCAAGTACGATGTCAGACACTGTAATATGCTCTGGCCCCCTCCCTACTTACCGGGGTGATGAGATTCCTAGCAGACTGTCATCATTAAATGACTGGATGTCTAAGTGGTGCCCGCAAAACAACATAGATTTTATAGACAATTGGACGAGTTTTTTGGGGCAGACCTGGCCTGTTGAAAAGAGATGGTGTTCATCCCTCCTGGGGTGGTGCCGCTATATCTATTTGGCACATAGTCTTAGAGTTCATACTTGACTAACTGGAGCCCAGGTCAGGAAGCAGACAGACTGGCTAAACCGACCGTCAGCTAGCAGCCTCACGTCACAGAAGTCAGTTAATTCAGCACATAGAGACTCCTTCACCTAGATATCACACTATAGAGCAGGGACTCAAATATAAACTTGAAAGGTCCCACTTACCAAATTTCCATTCAGTCCGAGGTCCGGAAAAGTGATTGTCAAATTCCCAAAGAAGAACTCCAACAAAAAAAAAGGCAATCCCAGAACTTTCGAACTATACACAAAAAACGACATGGTAGGACTTTTAAGAGTGTGAAAGGTGACACCTTCTTTGTGCCACCAGTTGTTTAAACTTGGCATAAAAGGTGAGGGCCAGGCGGATGCCCTGATGTAAGTGTTCATTGGTGAGTGTGCTGCGTATGCGTTTTTCACCATATTCATGGTTGAAAAGGCAGATTCACAGCAGTATGTTGAGGGAGACATTGTGAGAATTTGAAGGCCATCTTCTGCAGGAGAGGAACACCTGCTGCAGTAACCATCTTCGTCCAGAAGGTGACAGGGTCACAGTGTGAATTCCTGCAGTGCTAGGTTTTCTTGGAGCTCAATTAGCTCTGTTTGCAGAGAAGCAGCTCTGCCCATGGAAGACTTTTGTGGCTTCAGTTGAGAATTCTGCAATATTTTTGACAAGAAATGGATTTTCGATGCACAGCAAGACTCGTTTTCCCAGATGGAAATCTTCAAAGCGAGTTTGGAAATTTTTAAATCAGCTTGTCCAGGAATTCAGCATAATTGTGATGGTGATGTTTTCCTCCAGTCTGAT